>JAOEHY010032829.1:34569-157229 GCA_025447955.1 Psilopsiagon aurifrons
CCATCGCTGGCCGTGTTCAAGACCAGTTTGGACAGAGCCTTGGGTGACATGGTTTAGTGTGAGGTGTCCCTGCCCATGACAAGGGGGGTTGGAACTGGATGATCTTAAGGTCCCTTCCAACCCTAACTGTTCTATGGTTCTATGATTATTATCTCATCTACAAATAGTTTCACTTGCTTCAAAGCAATCACAAATCAAGGAAGGTGCTTCACAGGAAGAGTGAGCTGTAGGGCCAGGGGGATGGAGTCTTCAGAATAAAGGAGTGTAAGCCCCTCAGCTCTTTTTGAAAGGGTCGGTCTGAGTGCATCTTCGATCCTTATGGTACATTTCTGCCTGCTGCTGACCTGTATGGTCTGAAGATCTGCTGGCCAAGCTGATGAACATACTCTGCTTTGTAAGGACTATTGTTACATTATGTTATTGTTTACAAAACAGAATGTAAAACCCAATATTGCCGTTATATTTTCCATATACTTTTTGTCATGAACCAAAACCTCAAGCTAGTTTTACTGCTATCTTTAATCAATTTCCCTTTCCAGCTTTTTGTTTTCTTTATTGTCTTCCCTCTCACTCCTGGAATGATTTTAAAATGTTGTACAGAAGGAAAACCAATTGGAATTGTTTCTAGGAGTTTTTCTTGTAAAGAAAAACTTTACAAGAAAAACTTTTACAAAACTTTACAAGAAAAACTTTTTTCTTGTAAAGAAAAACTTGATATCATTATAAATGTTGGATGAATAGCACATTTGTACTTTAACTTTGAAAGCACTTTGTGGTGCTCACCGTGTCATAGAACATGTATTTGTTAGAGTAATGCAGCATTTTTCCTGGCCCCTGCTTTTTACTGCTCTATCCTCTGCACGTCCTTTACTGAGTCTCTGATAATTTTTGGTACCTGAACACAATTGGGGCTTGATATGTTTGGGTATTATGAATTTGTTTCTCTGCTGCCTATTAAATATGAGCCCTAGTTCAGCCTGGAATTACGGCCAAAATGCAGGAATTACAGGTTGTATTCTGTACCCAGGCTAATGCAGGAAGTCATCGTGCCCTAATTTTGCTGTACAGTATAATAATTTGCCTACAGTTTTGCAAATACTTTAAAATACTGCAAGGAGGAAAATAAACAGAAGAGCCATCATTAGAGAAAAAATTAAAATAGCCTGGCTTGCTTAGCCCAGCAGAGCTGAGGTAGAAAGGGGGTATAAGTGTCCATAAATGTATCACAGGTGTTAATACCAGGGAAGAGGAAAAAAATTTTTAAGCTGAAGGACTAGGCTGGCCCAGGATTAGATATGTAAACATTGCTTGTGAGTAAGTTCAGGCTGGAAACTGTGATGCTCTGGCCACTAGAGAAGTGCGGGTCAGGCTTCTGTCACAGCTTCTGAAAGGGAGAATGGGTTTAATGTGGATCATGGTTGTTTATGAAAGGGAGCAATGATGTGGTTGTGTAAGAGCAAGAAACTAGATGATCCATCAGAGTTCAATAAAAGAGCACAAAACAGCCGAATTTTTGTTACATGCCGTTAAGTTTCCAGTTCAAACCCATGTCAGCAAAGCCCAGCAGTGTTACAGTTAAAATCCTCCTTAGTTTATCCCATCTCACATATTTTCATTACTTTGCTGGGGGTCAGATCTGGATGTTATGCGTAAGATCTTACCTCGCTTAAAGTAAAGCTTGACATTCTGATGATGGCCAGCAGTCTGTACAGTAGGGGAAGAAGTATGTTTGCCTGCTTGTCATTACTCTCTTTAGGTATGACTGGGTAGCATAAATCTCTTGAGTTATGCTCCATGTGCAGTATTCTGTATCTTATGAATCCCTTGAGTGAAGTTTAATGAGAAAGCAAGGTCACAGAACAATAAGGGAAAATTGCCATGTTCCAGCTATGAAGACAAAAAGATTAATCCTGTCAATAGCCATTCAAGTCAGAGGAGACCTTTACATCGATTTCAGTGGAAACTGGATCAGAGCCTTAGTGAGTAAATTGCTGTCTGGTCTCAGCACTGTGTCTGTCTAGTATCGTGATATAACACAATTAGTGAAGACATTTTACTCTATGCTGTAAGGTGTAAGAAATAAAAGGAGAAGTGATCCCAGTTGGAGTATTCTCCACATCGCAGAGGTAATTAATTTTTATCTGGAACTGTGAAATATAATTCAGAATTCTATAGCATATGCACAGTGGCATTTGTGATCTTTAAGAACAGTCATCTTTTTCAAAAAAGAGCAGATAATCACTTTTCTTCGATCAGTAAGGACAGTGTATCAGTGGTTTCAGTCAAGTGCTGATTTTTTTTCATAGCAGATTTAAACTAAAGATGACTTCAAGCTGATATGTTGGATCCTAAACCCAAGACTGTGGCAGGTTTCTGGATCTACAGCTGGGTTACTCTGCCAGTGGAGTGGCTGTCTCAGCTGGCATGTTATTCTTGTTAGCATAGCAAAAATGTTGAATGCAGAACAAGAGCTGAAGGGTGGTATTGTTACAGTTGCCCTAAATTATCAGCACCCTCTTGACCTAGCTGTAGCACACGCACGAATCATATTGCTGAAGGGCTACTATGAGCTCCATTTTTTAAATCCATTTTTAAGATGATGGTGGGGGCTTGGAGGCTGAGGGACTGGGCAGGTATCAGTGACGGAGCTGGTATCAAACCTGGATTGTCTATGTTGCAGCATTTAACTGTAGGTACCATCACTTAGGTCACTGAGCTGCATATTAAATTTTCAGCTTGCTCTAACCTTAAAGGGCTCCCATGTCTTCTGAGTTACATGTGTGTAAAAAATGGCTTTTTTTAGAGAAGCCTTCTTTCCCTTCATTAACCTGACCATTTTTAGCATATGGTGTATGTCGGGGGCTGCCAATAGAAGTTTCTTTTTTACCTCTTGTATTGTCAGACAACAGACCAAAGCCAAACAAAGGAAAAAGACATGGAAAATAGCATGGCAACTGAAACCATACTGCAATTCTGAACATTTTAGGCATGCTGGCTTATTTTCCAGTTGTGCAGACAAGACTGTCCTTGTTTCTTCTGCTATATAAATTGAACTACCAGGTCTTCAGGGATGGGACCTTCTCATTAAAACACTCTTCAGTATGTTAGCATTTTGTTTCAGAGGTGTCCGCAGAGAAAAATTGAATGTGACTATTGTGTTTGTGCAAACAGACATCTTGTATGTTTTCTTCAGTAGCACTGCAAAGCCTCCACTTAGCATGCACACACTGAAATGGTGGCTTAGCCTGCCCTCCCCTGTATGGAGTATGTATGTATCCTGGATGTATTTGCATGGGCTAGCATCAAGCAGTGCTGGCAGTTTTTTGTTTTGCACCATCACTGTGAGCTTTCCAGACCACAGAGAGATGGCTCTGTGGAAGAGGGGAAGCTGATATTCTTTCTGTTTCATAGAAAGTGTTCGGATGTAAGTAACCATTGCTGAGTTGGAGATGTAAAAAATTGAGTTGAGAAGACACTTGGACCAGTAAGGCACATGGGCTGTATTGGTCACACCTGTACTGACTGGGCATCTACAGAGAGCTCAGTTAATCCCCATGTGCCATCCCCTTTCTGTGGAGTGCTCTGACCTCTGTACAGCCCATTCGGTGGGGCTGTATTAAAGGAGCAGCTTGTCAGTGGATCCTTCAGATCACCAAAGGGCCATGCTTGGAGCATGGGGTCAGTGCAGGGTTGCACCAAAACATGGCTCTGTGCTTCCCAAAGGGCTCCAGAGCTTTCTTCTGTTGTGTGATCCAGTGTGTCAGGCACATCTCCTGTGTTAATTGCTGGAGCAGAGGAAGCAAGAAGTCTGCAAGTGCCAAAGTTAGAAGCATAGTCTCTTGCTCAGAAACATAGAGGATGTTCCCATGGTACTACTGCTTCTCATTCTTCACCTTCCTGAGACACTCTAGAAAATACAAAGCTGTCTTCACCATTTCACTATCTTCTCTCCAGACTGTAAATGTCAAACCTCTGTTCCCATATTCTCTTTGGAATTCAGCTGTGTTGGGGTTACTGCCCTGTTAGGTCAGCTGCTCATTAGGTGGTGTGAATGTTCTCTGCTGTTTTAGTACAGATGAGCTGGGTTAAGGTATATACTGTTTCAACTCAAGTTAAATGATGTTTCTGCTTCAGCTCTCCATTTGTTCTTGATGTATGGGTTTGCTGGTCTCCTTGCACTGGGAACTCCTGTTGAGTTCCTTTTTTGCTCTGACCTCCTAATTCCTTTCCTGGAAAGCTGTGGCTCTGCAAGCAGTTCTTTAGCCTTCAGGGATGGACTACATTCTTGTCTCTAGATGAATGATCCCTGCTTTTGATTCAATTAACTGTGGTGGGTTTTGATTTTTATTTGAGTGGAACCAGCATATAAAGAATTCTGGAGCACACTCTACACTTGCCTAGGCTGTGGAAAACAACAGAATACATCTTCTTAAAGCTTCCTAAAGACAGCTTATACTTTCTTCATATTCCTTAGCTAGGTTCCTTTTTTGGCTTTGGTCCCAATTTGTTCCTCAAGAACTGAAAATATTATCAAATTCAAACAGAATCTGTGGACCTAAGTGTTACTATTCCAGGTAAGGGCCCAGCTTCATGTTCCGGGGTCCTCTTTGGAGTATCTTATCTCTGCAGATGTTCTCTCTTGTCACTCTTTGTCAGATATCACTTGTCACCCCGATCATCTCTGTGCCATTGAGGTCAGACAGCTCACACGCTACGAGGAGAGCAGAGCTCAAATACTGCAGTGGTCAAAAGTACATCTTTGAGATGGGCTGAATCAAAACTGTAAGGGAAAAAGGGACTGATGAGTGCAGAATTGAAAGGTGTCTGTTTCTCCATATTGACGAGTTTAGCTCTAAACTCTGTAGCTTTGACATATCTCTGGCATTTTCAGCAGCCTCACAACAGTGTTGGTAAGGTAGGAGCTTCCTTAGGAGTTGGAGATGAATAGCTTTTCATTACCTTAACTGGCATTGAGCATTCCCAGCAGAGATAACTCACAGAAACCTTGCTGTTAATGTGACCAGAACTGGAACAGATAGGACATATTTGCTTATCAATTCCCAACTTCCCCCCATGCATGTCTTTATCCTCTGACATTTCAGCAGTGTGGTGGAAGTAGATAGTATTCTGAAGTTTTTTTCTCTTTCTTTAGCATAAAACATGCAGAATACTATAGACATCTAATCAGAAATACATATTAGCTCTTTTTCTCTCCCCAGGTAGGAGATATTTTAAAGAAACCCAGTACATTCAAAAGCACTCATGCAGTGGTTAAAGGGAGTTGACCATAGCAGCTTCCTGAAAGATGAGCGTAGCCTGGTGTATTTGTCACTGCCCTGGGACTGGGGAGCTGATGTACTGTTTCTGCTCTTCTGTCAGTTATTCCTGTGCACAGTTTCCCTGTTTGTAAATACAGACACTGATCTTCTTCATGAGAAGGTCATGGAGAGCTGTATGAATAAAGAACGTGCTTGGTGCTGGGTAGATCTGTAATTTTTAGTTTTTGTACTTGTATCTAAGCAGGGTCCTGTTCTGCCTTGCCTGAGAGGGCTCTGTTAGGAGTGGGGCTTCAGCAAATGAGGTGTTTTTCAAACACACAGTGTAAGTCAGACCCAGCCCTGAGCAGATGGCAGAGTGCTCTATAGACCTCATGCCCTGTTGCAGTGAAGGGGACACTGCTGTTATAAATAGCTTATGAGCTTATGGGATGGGTGTCTGATTAAGAGGCAATAAATGAACCCTGCAGTAGAAGGGAAATGGAGAGGTAACTGGAATAAGTGGGAGTGGCTGGGCAGTCTAGATTGCACACAACTGTATTTCAAATTCTGATTTCACTTAGAAAAAATCAGCTCTCTATGACAGCACTGCTGCTTCCATTTAAAACTAAAACTATTTTTTAAACCTCTCTTTATCCTCAGAAACCCGTTTCTGCCTGATTTCATTTTGTTTTTTAAAATTACTAGTTTAACCTGGTAAGACGTACCATGGATTTTTGTAAGGGGAAGAAACGGATTCTGCAGTTTCAAGACAATAATGATCTGTCCATATATAACGTGAAAGAAAGAAATCGAAGGATTTTGACAAGGAACAGACGTCTCCCTAAACCAATCTTTTCTAAGCCAGCTGTGGAGAGGTTTAGCTTTCTGTGTTTCCCATGAACAAATATATAAATCAGCGCTGTTCAGCAGTTTCAGGACACTTGATGGATGTAATTTGCATTCTGTAATGAGCTGGCGAGCCCACTGATGGTCTTGCCAGGGAAATGTTTAGGAGTCTGCAAAACGTATTTTGTACATCACACACAATTATTCGATCCATTAAGACTTTGCTCCTCAGCTCACGAAGGTGTATTTGATGCATATGTACCAATGTGGTGTGTGCATGGGGTATGGTGTGGCTGCTTAGAAGAATGTGGTGATATCAAAATTGGTGGTTCACTAACAATTTGGGGTTTGTGAGCTGCAAGTACTATTGCCCTTGATGTCCTAGAAAGGAGAAGCTGATGGTGTAGAATGAGGACAGAACCTAATGTATGGAAGATGTGTGTGTTGGGCATAAAGCCTGAGATAAGAGACATAAAAGCCCATTGTGGGTATGCAAGGAATGCCTGATTCCTGCCCACTGTTAAAGGGAGATGCTCCATGGGAGAGCAGGTGTTTTCTTCAGAGATAGTCACTGGAGTTTGGAAATTATCTCAGGGAAATACGCTTTAGACTTGGAGAGCAATACATAGCACATGTTTCCTGAAATACTTTCTGACTGCACTTGTTCAGCACTAGCAATAATTTAGGCCCCAATCCAATACCCACAGGAGCTAATGGGTGTCTTTCCGTTAACTTCTTTTTAATAGACCAGGCCCATAAAGAGAAGACAAGCGCATTTTTAAGAGCCTGTTAATCTGTGGAGCATGTGTTACTTTGAGTGAAATCCCCTAGCACACTGTGAATGGAACATTTCCAAAAAAAAAATAGGGGAATTTGTGAAAGCTAAGAAACTGTAATGGATGAAAAAGGAAAGGTCAGCTGCATTCCAGGCTAAAGACTGAAGATCTTCATGGTTATGAAACTGCTTTTTCTATGTGTGGGAGTTTTGAAGATGCCTCAATATTGATTATATAGGGGAGAAATTAATAATAACATGAAATGCACCCAAACAAAGCCCAAACCTTCCCACTTTGCTTCAAAATAAATTGCATGAGAGTAAGGAGCGAGGGAGCTAATTTCCTTACAGACAAAAGGAAAAAAGGTTTTCCCTGCTGCTTCTTAATCAACACAGCTTTTGTTGCAACAATATATTCAAATGACAAAAAATTTTGATAAGTGTCATTATTACATTGCATGTTAGGGTACCTATTTCCTATAGTTTTTATAAATCTATTTCATATCTAGTTTTATTTTTGAACCCAGAATGGCCTACAAGCATCTAGCCTGATTTTCTGTTAAACTACAGAACATGGAATTCCACCTGCTAATTCCAGCATTAAATCCAATAATTTATGACTGTGCTAGAACTTACCTATAACAAGAAGAAATTAAACTTAGAGCAGGCAGCAGATGGGCAATCTGTGACATCCCTGCTTGAAGGGCTAGCTAAAAAGTCTGCTTTTTTTTTTGTCTGTTTCACCTTCTAGCACTTCGATCTGTCAGATTAAAGAACTGCTTGGGATCAGATACAAGATATTGTGTACGTACTTACAGACTGTGATCGAATCTCTTCTTAACCTGCTCTTTGATAAGCTAACAAAATTGGATTCTCTAAATCTCCCATCAAAAAGCATGTTTTCCAGACCTTGAATCATTCTTGGCCATTTGTTTGATACTATTGCACTGGTGTGAAATTAGAGGTGTCCAGTGGAGTGTCAAGCTCTGTTGCTTTATTTGTTTTGTAGAGGCTCTTCTTTCTTGAAAAATATTAGGCTTTAAATACCTTCCAAAATGTGACCAGGTCTGTATTTCTGCCAAAGAAAAACTGATAGTAGTCTAGAATCACCTTGCCTTCTTGTGTAAATAGACAATTGCAAGTACTTGCATACTGGTAAATGTTTCTTTAGTACTTCAGAGAGGCAGTGATGTTTCAGTAATGCTCACTGGGCCCCAAATGGTGCTGAAAGAACCAGGAAATCTTATAGTTAGAAGATCAATGTGATAGCAATGTCAGTGTCATGTTTTTGTCAGCTAGGTAATTGAATTTGTCTGTCTTCATGATCCTGTTGCTACTGAAATCGGTAGGGAGTCCTCCACAGACTCCTGTGGAAGGAAGAGAGTACCTAAACACTGTCATCTCCTTGGAGGCTGTACCTGCTTGATCCAGTTGTCTCGTTTCTGTTGCCACTGCATTTCTTGGGAAATCTGAGCATTACTGTAATACTGTGTTATAAGTAAGTAGTGACTTTCAGCTGAGATCTGGTTGCAGATTTTGATGACCCAGACAGAAGAGGGTCCTCACATGTTTGTTCAGTGTGCCAATACAGAAAGTTGGCTGTTGGCTGCAGTGACACAGGGTCAAAACCGACAGCCATCAAAACCATCATAGTTTAGCATTTCTCCTCTGTGTCATTCACTAGACCCTAAAGCCCCATTTCTGCTGGTGTCTGGCTTTGACAGCAAGCAGCTGCAGATGCTTAGGGCAGAACCTGTGCATGCAGTGCGTTAGTATATAGAGAATTCATCCCTGGAAAGCTGTCCCTGCATCTAGGGCTGATACCATCTTTAATATTCCTAACTTAGCTCTTTTCAATTTCCATCATTTCAGCTCATCTTCACCAGAAGATAAATCCAAATTTCCTACTTCATGCCAATGTTAGATTTCAGAATACAGGTCTGCCCAAACCAACTGTTGAGAAGTAGGTTAAAATTTTAACTCCTTTTTGTCTAAACTCACTTCCATTTGGTGTATGGTTTGGAAGCTTCTACATTCTGGATGGGAAAGGAATTAATGGCTTATGATTTAGCCAAAGAAACATAGTATGTGTGTTCCTAAACATGTTAGGCCAGATTGGACAGAGCCTTGGGTGACGTGGTTTAGTGTGATGTGTGCCCATTTCAGCGGGTTGGAACTAGATGATCTTAAGGTCCTTTCCAACCCTAACTATTCTATGATTCTATGTTAGGTGGAAAGTAGCTTCTGAAAGGAAACTCGGATCCCTTTTCTGACTTGAATAAAGTTTAAGTGTGATGTACAAATTTGTGCTTTTGATTTCCTGTTGTAAAAAGGAATAGTTCAGCTGATGTTGGGGAAGTTATACCTGGTTGATCACCAAGTAAATAACAGCAAAAGCTATCAGTGAGCCTACTTACTCTGTGGACTTGTTCCCCAGCGGCTGTTCTTGAAGAGATTCCTGGAACTACAAGAAGTCAGTGAGAGCTGAACATGTTAAAATTTCAGTTACACAAGCATGAGGAGTTTGGTAAAGGTCTTAAGGTATAATTATCTGTGGTAAAAGAAGTTGAAACTTTCTCCCTGTAGGCAGGAACCTGTGATGCATAACACGTGCATGAACATTGTCAGATTCCAGCTGTTGAAATTAGTACAACTGTAGTTGAAGTGGTATTGATCCTGAATGAAGAATATCTGTTTATGGCTGCCAGAGGCAGCTTGCCTGCAGGATTCACTGGGGTTGGCACATTAAGCACTGTTCAGCCTAAATGCATGAACTTCAGCCTCCTTTGCACTGCTTAGGTCTGCTTGTATTTCAGATAACCCACCAGCAGTTTGATGTTTACAGTGGAATGCAATCTGAAAATCAATGTTCCCTTGCCTGCTTTCGCCATTGCGCTCCATTGCTCTTTGTGGTCTTATGTTATTAAAATTACATCAGGTCTGTGGCTGTATTGTATGATTTGGTAGTTGAAACACAGATAACACTTGGATTATTGGGTCAGATGTATTTATTATCCATTTGGAGAAGGTGGATATCTGATGTGAATTTCTGCAAGTGTCTGAGTCGATTTTGTAAGCTAAGAACAGCTTCCCCATCATTGGCTGCTGTGTGCAGACAGTCCTCTGGCTGCCGCTTACCTTTACTTCATCGTATGCTCCACTGGAGCGTAATGAGCATGTATATTGGAAATTGCTTGTTGTGTGTGTGGTGAGGGGAAAAAACTGTAGATGGAATCCAGCATCTGCCAGTTTCCTGGCGAAGGAAGAAGGGAATGGGTGTTTCTTGATTTTTTGTACATATTCTGTGGGGCTAGGACATGGCTTTGGGGTCAGGCACTTCTCTACTTCTAGCACTGATTGAGACTCAAGAACCAAGGAGAAGTATGTGCAGACAGAGGAGAATAGTTCCAGTAAGCAAGACCATCATGAGCAATGAGCAATTGAGTGTGTTATAATGTCTTCCTCCTGCATCGGTCTTACTGTTACCTTTTTGCTGTCTCTTGAGTTGTATGCGCTCAGTGCCTCTGAATGCTACCTCTGTTCTTGCTGGGTGTATGTACTGGGGTGGGTGAGATAGCATGTATGTCTCCACCTGTGCTTCAGGTAGGAGGTTTCAGCTGTGGCAGCAGCGGCTGATATATACTATTGTACGCAGCTTACGTGGTACAGAGCAACACATAAGCCCAGGTGAGCCCTGGAGGTGCCTGTTTAGCAATCCAGAGCCAGGTGATGACGCTGGTTTGATGCCTTTCTGGGTTGATTAGTCTTCCTTGGAAGCAGGTTGCATTAGCTTGTTGGAGTGGTTACTTCCCTCCCAAGCACCGAACAAAAAGTGGTTATGTTGCTCTCAAGGCTCAGCCTAGCTTGTTGAGAGTTGTCTTGGGGTTCTGCCCAGCAGTGCACTCCAGACACCTGCTCTTGGGGATAGAGGCAGGTTTAAACAGACTTGTCCTTGCACGGTTAAGAGAAGGGAATCATCCAAACCATCTCCGCAGCTCACGGCTAGACTTGTGCAAAGAAGGAGTCAAAGACAGGACGAACAATCTGGGCCTTTCTTGGAAGCTGAGTAATGGAGAAGTACCTCTGTATTCAGTGGCCCAGAACATTGCAGCCATCACATCAAAAATCTCCAGCCCTTTCCCTCCTTGCAATCCTCTGTTCACAGAAAGAACTCCACAGGTTTGGTTCAGAGAAACTGCAAGTGAGTGAATCCCCTGCGAACTTACAGTCAGTTACCTTACTCTCCCTGAGAGCCCACTCCCTGGCCAGGCTTTTCTTGCAGAAAGATGCAGGGTTGTCCTCTACCTCAACTTCTTCACTCAGGTGCCTGCAAGTTGAAGAGGGAGCGTACAGTGCCTCACTTGGGTGAGGAGATGTGCTCAACCAGCAGCAGCTGAGCTTCCCTATCAGGAGGTGAAACTCGTAGATGTAAAATATCAAACCCAGGTTCATCTGAAGTCTTGAGAATATTTTACAAAGGTATATGTATATTACTCCATCAAACAGATTGCACCTGGCCAGCCCTTGCACCTCTACATCAAAGGCGGATGCACAAACAAAGGAGGGGAGGGAGGTGGGGAGAGATCTCTCATTAGATTATTATCTGGGAGATGATGCATGGCACAGCAAGCTTATTGCTTCCAAGGTTGTAGTTGAGAGTTGGTTTTGGGGGGTTTTTTGCTGCCATCATAAATAGCTTCTGGTTTCTGAGTCTGACTTGTCAGATCTTTTCCCTCGGATCAAGTATGAGCTTTGTCATATACTTACCTGGCTTTTCTCCGGCAGGGTCCAATTTGCAAAGAAGCTCTTTTTGTCCCAGTCAATTCATCAGGAGGGACCTAGCTTCCTAAGGGTCTTGTTTGTAGAGAGCTGTCAAAATCAGCTGGACTCAATCTACACTTCAGTATCTAGCCTGCCTGGGGCTTTGTGGTCCTTCTTATCTTTCCTTCAAGATTTTGTTTCCTTTCTAATCAATCCCACCTTTGAGCCTGCATACAAATTATTACTGATTGTTTCCCTCTCTAGTAGTTCAGTTTTGTTCTCCTCAAAACCAGTTTGGTAAAGCCACCAAGCTCTCGTTGCCGCCTTGTAGTGTCAGGACTCTTCGCCAGGCAGCTGCAGTGCTGGCTGCCTGTGGGAGCTCTCAGTGTTGGGGAAGAAGCTGGGGCTGCCACATCCCTGTCTGCAAGCACCAGTGGCACAAAATAAAAAGAGGCTCACACGTGCCTGGGGAGAGTCCAGATGTTGCAGAGGGGGATAACTGGCAGTATCAGCCCAGGGTCTATTAGTTGTGCCATACACCTCAGTGGATATTTCTGCAAGCAGCAGTGCCTAAATGCATTTGATCTACCTCAGTTCTGGATTAAGCTTTTGCAGAGTCCGAGTTTTCTTCTTTCTCTTCATCCAAATTTCCAAAGCAAAGGGAACACCTGGAGGGGAAAATATTGCAGATGTCAGAGATTTAGGGTTTAAATTATAGGCTATCTTATTTTTTTCAGAATGGGGTTCAGCAGCAGCTACACATCCCATTATTTAATTTTAAACTATTAACATATAACATGGATTTGCAGCTCTATTTTCATTGCAAGTATTTTATAAAATATTGAAATTTAACACAGCTCTGTGTTTCTTGTTACAGGATAGTTAAAACTATAGAGTCAGTTTCTTTCTTTATCAAATCCTGTAGAATCCTATTAGCTGTTGAGCTGTAAAATCCAATCGGCCTTTTTTCTGGTTGATCAGCTGGGAAGATGCGATATAAATTCAAAATATTAGCACAGACTTTAGCCTAGGGCGAATACTGTTCCCTGCAAGAATATAGGGCCTTCACTGTCCTTATGCTAATATTTGTGACATACCCTTTACCCTCAGGTTGAGACTTTGCTTTTCAATCAACAAACCTGTCTGCTTGAGACTTATTTGATGAAGCAGTTGATGCATCCTGCTGTGAAAGTAAGTGCAGCATTCAAGGGTCATTTGAAGTCCAGGGTGCCCAGGTCTTTTCTTTAAGAACACTTAAAGGAGGAGGCAGGGGTGAAAAGGGGAATTGGAAGAAAACTCTCTGAAGAGGAACTTTGCATTGAATGAGCAATTTGGATGAGAGTGTTAAGTAGCCCCATGAAGCTGTGGGAAGAGATGACCACACAAGATTAATTTCCTCTGCCAAGTGTTTCCAGATTTAAAGAAAGAACAAAAATGCTAAATCCTACATATTTACTTTGTCATGTCTGCCAAGTCCATTAGTAAGCTTCTTAAACTAGCATGTAGCTCTGTAGATTCTTTCAGGCCATAAACGTGTTACAGGTGCAAGTAGTGTGGCCCATGAGACACTTGTGTTTCCTACAGACAACAGGAGGACCTATGATGTAACCACCATTCTGATCAGGGGGTCAGAGATGGCTCTGGCACAGCTGGAACTCGTAAAGAAGACTGGGGCTGTGTCCAAACCAGCAGTGCTCTGTGACTGCAGCACCCCTGACCCCCAGGGCCAGAAGGGTTTGCTCACATGCAGTGAATGCACAGGACTGGTGTGGAGACGACTGAGCATGTAAGCTCAGCCTAGTGAGAGCTGGGGAGTTGGCTGGGATCAGGCAGAGCTTTTCAGCTTTGTCTCAGAGCTGTCTGTACTGGATCTGGGCTGACTCACAGTAGTGAGGTGTCTCTTTACTATTTTCATTATCCTTTTTTTTTCCCGTTACCTGGCATATTCCAATTTCTCGTTACTTTGGATAGCAGAATGTGGATGGTGTACGTGATCTCTTTGGGGTTTTTTATTTAGGAGTATAAAACACACCTTATAATTGGCATCTATTATACCAATAAATCCAGCAATTAACCTATTACCCTTGTCTGAGGTTGACAAAACAAGGAAGAAGGTTGCATGTAAATTAAAGATGTCCATCCAACTGGGATCTTTTTTTCTGTTTGAGAAATAGGAAAGTTTCAAAGGCAGTTCACTGAGATCAAAAGAAAAACCACTCAGGGGACTTGTACCAAGTAACTTGAAAACACGTTGGTTGCTTTATTGCTAAAAATATTTTCATTATATTGTGATATAGACTAAATATATAAAAATAGACTTGAATTTCTTCTTGATCATTTTGTTCAGTAGCATAAACATATGTCTCAGTACCTTATGATGAGGTTTGGGAGTCATCTGGTTCTATGCCCTTTGTGGGAAGCAGCTTGAGGATCAGAGCTGGTTCTTGGAAGAGATTGTTATTTCTTTGGCAGGATGTGAGTCAGCAACAGGTAATGTCTACAAAGACATGACTGGAGGGGTGAGTTGGGCCATTCTGGGTTACCAGTATGACATAAAGCTTCACCTATCAGCAGCATGCAGTCACGGCCTTGAGCATGTTGTGCTCTTGCCAGATCTTGTATAGGAAATGATGTCTGAGCAGGTCTAGTCCTAAATAAAGACTTTGTGTTGGCAAATGAAGACTAGGATAGGAGAGTTGTTCCTGCTGATTCAGTCAGGCATGGTTTCATTAGTCCTCCAGGAAAGATATTAAATGAAGTTTCTGACATTTGAAATCATTAATTAGCATTGGCACTTTTCAGATGTGAAGAGGTCCCAGTTCCATTTTACATGGTTATTGCTTGGCAGATTTAATAGAATAAGAAGGCATCTAGGATTTTCTTCTCCATTTCATTAAATAGCAACTGTGTGCATTAAGCAGTGGCCAGGGTGACCTCTAACCCAAATCTTCCTAAAATTCATCCTCTTTTTCATACATGAAGCCTGAAAAAATTCAGTGCAGAATTGTGGCCATAGTATGTAAGACAGACACCATTATATCCTCCCAAGAAGAAAAGTAATGTAGAAATTCAAGATCAGTATTTTGGAACACCAGCCAGGTCTCAACTCCTACCTTAAACTCTATCTGAAAATAAGCAGAAGTGCCAGACACTGCCTGTTTCACCCTGCTGCTGGCCCCCTTCCTTCAGAGCAAGTTGGGAAAAAATGTGGAACTCACCAGCTCGCTTAAGCACTCCAATGAATTTAAAAGCAAACAGACTGATAAAAACTCAACAGACTCTTTATTGAGCTTTAACTCTCTCTGACTTGTTAGTAACAATCGAGATGTATTACATGAAATAGAAATGTAATATATAATATTTTCTTCATCCTGTTATTGAAATTCTTTGTGTTGTCTCTTTATATTTCTTGAAACAGCAATGGGGTAATTGAGGGGAGCTGTTCACATATTGTTGGAGGAGATGAACAAACTTTTATCCTCATTGCTATTTCCTCCTGTGAGAGAAAACACATTCCTTCTCTGATGATGTTGTGACTTTTGTCACGCTCTGTTTCTGAGTGTGTTTGTTAATTGGCACCTCTTGGATGAGGCTGTCTGTCAAAATCACATGTAGCACCTGGGTGCATAATGTAACAAAATACTCTCAATATTTGAAGGAATTCAGATTTAATATCATAATCTATAAATAAATTCTCCCTGTTGATACAAGATTGATGTGATATGCCTTTAATCATGAAAATAAAAAGTTGTCTGTGCATTTACTTTCTGATGCTGAAGCTTTAAGATCCCAAATCAAGACATGACTTAGGCCTGTGCATAAGCGCCGCTGAAGTCGATGACCCCTAGGTATATGCTTAATTTTAATCACGTGCTTCTTAAATGCTGCACAAAGTCAGGCTCCACTTTCCTTAAAATTAAACAGATTTTCTTTTCTGACTTTATTGGTGCTCCTATTTCTGTGGATTTGGGAATGTCACTATGAATGGGGATAGTCTATAGGAGTTCTCTAATACTCCTTTGGCCACAGTTCTGCAGCCAGATCCAGAACAGTGCGAATTATTATCATAGCAACAGAGGTTTCTTGTATGCTACGTGAATTTATAATCACCTTTCTTCACTTGTAGAAAGCTAAACTTTTATCAAAGAACAAATGATCGTGCAGCCAAGATCATGGAGATCACTGATGTAGCAGGAAGGGATTTTTCTTAGCATGTTAAGTTTCCCAAACGAATTAGACTGTCTCTTCTCATGTGCCGTGTTTCACATTAGCAGCTTTGCAGGTTGCAAGGTATGCTCAAGCCTCTTCTTCAGTTATAATGACTGTAAGTAATTGAACACGGAGAACCTCAACTAAAGCCTGCTGGGGTCAGTGAAAAGGTCCTTACTGGCTGGTTTTGATCATGCTCTTGTTTTCTGTTCAGAGCAGAAGCCTCCAGAAGTAGGAGCTGGGTTTAGAGGAAATGTCCAGCACTCCATACTGAACCATAGGTGTGAGTTTCGAGTCCTTGTTCGGGGGGGTGGAGATGTGTGCATTTTTAAGGAGAAGTAGTCCACATGGGGGAAGGCTGGAGAAGCATGTAGCTGAGCATAAAAATGAAGGATTAAGAGCTTTTCTTAGCCTGGTGAGAGTGAACACACAGAAAGAGAAATGCACACAAAATGAGCCCTTTCATGTGGGGAGTCATGATTTACCAATACACTGACTACATATCACATGCAGCCATGTGACAGAAGCAAGGCTCTGCCCCTTGTGAGGCTGGGGGGCTGACACCCAAACACCTTGAATCCTGGTTTTATATCTGTATTATTCAACCAACTGCATGAATTTACTGCTGATTTATACCTCTGTGTGTGTGCGTGTGAAGATTTTTGCCCCTTCTTATCTTCTCTTCCCTTTATTTCCAAACTGATGTAAAAGCCAGTAAGTGGGTACCAGCAGTTTGCATAGGGAGTGCTGGGCTGTCAGCATAATGTGCTTTGTGCAGGTGTGAATGACTATGATGGCCAAGATATGAGCCTATTTCCTTTAGTACTGATGATCACTTACGTTGCTATAGTCCCCACTGGGTCCCATTCTGCTGGTTATTGCAGTGACTCCGAGGAAGAGGCAATCCCTTTGCCAGATCAAGGGCCTGACTCTGATTTCATGTCCTCCGTGGCAGAGTAAATGGGTTGAAGTCACTGGAGCCATGTCAGAGCAAGAGGAGAACGGAGCATTGAGTGTGATGGATCTGCCTGCTTAAGGAATTTTTATGACTCCCAGAGCTGTGATGTTTGAATGCCTCACAAACTTTAAGACCACTCCTGTGAGAGAGGGAAGCAGTGTCATCTCTGCTTAACAGCTGGGGAGCTGAGATACGGTAAGATGAAATACCTTGGCCAAGGTCGATCTGGAAGCCTGTGACAGAGCAGGATCTGCCAAATAAAACCTTGCCAAATCTCAAGCTGGCATGCGGGCAGCTGGGCCAGCTTTCTTCCTGGTATGGGGCGAATGGGCTGTCCTTGCCTGCTGTCCCTTTCTGCCCTCATCTTCCTCCCTTTCTCATGTTGCAGTGGCAGGAGCTGCTTGCCTGCCAGCTGCTGAAAAGGATCAGGCAAAGCCTAGCCTCTGGGAGAGGATCAGCGCAGGCTGACTGTGATCCCCTGGGCTGCCAGCAGAGGATGGATGCCTGTTGCCCTGGAGTGTGGGACACCACTGGCCTGTTCATTACCAGGGTCTGAACTGTAGCACCTTCCCCTCTCGCATTTGTATTATTTTGGGTGACTAATCATAATAACAAATTGATTAAGGTTAACTGGATAAAGTCATCTAAGTCATATTTACTGCTAAACTAACTGCCCAGGGACGTGAATTAATGATCTTTACAGAAACCTTTTATGGTTATTTGGCCACAAGGTGTGATCTGGTTTGATCTTTTATGTAATATAAATCAGTTTAATGGTTAAATCTGTGCAGCTAGCTGTTGAATTTAAATGAGGGCTTTTTAAATGAAGTATGGTGCTTTTCCACACACAGAGGGACATTGAGCAGGTGTATATTGCAATTAGATGGGAAAACTTACAATTAGATAATGGTAAGTTTATGACACTGGCTGACAGAATCTTGGAGATTCATGGTGAAGATCCATGATCAATCATTAATCCATGCCATTGTAGAAGGAGTAAAATTGCAAATGCCTTCAGGTGAGGTCAAAGCAGTGTGGGAAGAACAATACAGGTCCTGCAGTAGATGGCTGATACCAGCCATTCATTTCAATAGCCTTCAGTTCAAATCCTCTGTTGAGTCACAGATGGAAATTATTTGGTCTTTGGATGCAGTTCTCAGCCTTTCTAGCGCTTATGCTTCTCTTGGCAATACTCAGGAAGGCCTGGCAGAGACCAGAGACCTGTTATAATACACAGCTACAAGCATGTGCTGGGAGATGGCTTCAGCCAGTTGCAGATTTTCTGGGATGGAAGAAAGATAAAAAGGCATAAGCATCTCTCCTGGCCTTCTTGCACTGTAACATTGTGCTCCTAAATTGCCTGATGTAGTTGTAGCCTCTTCTCCCTCATTTAGATAGCATTGGTATCTCTCCCAAGAGCTTCCTGTTTCAACGTTGAACATGCTTTGGGAGGTGGAAGCTGACAGGCCTGTGCTGATGCATCCCAGGTCAACAACCCAGATCTGAAAATGAAACCAGTTCTTCTGATCTTTTGTTTGAGCCACAAGTCCACACTGCCTGCCAGGTCTCATGAGTCCTATCTTCACCCAAGAATGGAAAAAGAGAGAAACTATTAAACAGAGCAGCTTAGCCATAAGCTGCTTCCTAGGGGATTTGCTGAACTTGAGAGCAGTCTGTTAGACACACCTGTTTACTCAGGTGCTTCCTGAAGAAAAGGAGAAGTGTTTGGGACACTGACTGAACACTGGGGAAGTTATTTGTAGTTGGGAAGGCAGGGAAAGGAGTGAATGGTTTCTATTTAGTTGACTTCTGTTCTGAGTCCTCCTGTGTTAATATTTTACTAGAAATTTAAATAAAGAATAAGCAAAGAGCTTTGGGGCCAGTGATGAGTGGAGGTGGGAGAAAGGATTCATGAACACTCAGGGAAAGGCTGATTCATGCATCATGAGACACTTTTTCATATCTGAATCAAAGTGGCTGATGGGCCATGGTCCTCCTAATCTTGTCTCCTTGTTGAACAGAAGGCACTTGCCTGTTTTTCCTGTAGGGCTCTCTCCTATTCAGTAATGGAGCTCAAATCTGAGTGATTCTTTCAAGGCTTCCTGCATGTTTGAACTTGCTAGTGTGACCCAGAGGAGGCAGCACAGCTACATGCTCACAGTGTTTAGGTGGGACTTGGGGGGGCTCGGATTATCCTGTTACGGCTTTAACTGTTTTGTCCGAATGACTGTGTGCTTTGTGTGCACACATCCATCTCCCATCATGGAAAACTGATCTAGTAATGCAGAGCTCTGGGTAAATATTGCTTGTAAGTATGAAGATAAAAATGGCTGTGTAAGAGTTAGGCCTGCCCATCATGGATGCATGTTAAGTTTAGTGCTTGAAGTAATGCAGTCTCTGAAGATCCACCTGTGTCCAGGATCAGAGCACATTGTGGGCACTTCTTGGCATATGGCTTTTCAGAACTGCCAGCCAGTTTGTTTTGCTCCTCCCTGGTGGATCAACTGTGCTGAAGTTCTCCCAGCAAAGTCAGTAACTAATGTTTTAATGCTTACAATAATCATTCACATCTTCAAAGCAGTTTGCAAACACAAACTAGTTGAAGAATCATCATTAACCAAGAAATCACAGTTTTGTCTTTTTGATTTTTAACTCACTGTATTATAAACCCCACCTGAATGTAGTAGTAAGTGCTGATCATAGAGCAAGAAATGAAAAATTTCATGGTTTTCTTTCTCTTTTCTTTTTCTGGTCAAAGCTGTGATTGATGAACTTTTAATTCCTTTTTTCTTTATTAACTGTCTCAAATCACAAAAGAAAAAGAAATTAGCTATGTTCCCTCCAGCCTGCTTCTGCTGTGAATTTTCAGTATTTAAAACTGGAGCTGTTAGGATTCTAATGCTTTTGCCTTTTGTTTATTAACTTTTTTGTGCAGAACAAAATAGAAAGAGCATCACAAAAATACGTGATTTTTAGATCCTTAAAAACTGAACAGGGGAGTTCAAGATAATGCCTGAAACTACCTCAGACAATCTTTTTACATTTTATTAAAATGCAAGTTGGTACATTGAGTCTGCCACCACTTGGGTGAGGTAAGTAAATATTATGATCCTATTTAACATATGCCTCAAGCCACGTAAAAAGCCAAATAGAGACTTGGCATACTTGAATGTAAATCATTAAAACTGCAGCTCCTTAAATGAAGGCTGAATTCAGTATAAAGAGCGACTATTAGGACTAGAATTAGACTCAGTTCTCAACTCATCTCCTGTATACCAAACAGTGATTTAGTAACATAGTCACATGTGAAAAACTACACTGATGACTCTTGATGGCATTTGAGATTTTCACTACCATGATTGTTTCCTTTTTTAAATCAAAGCTCTTTGTTTCTGCTGTGCTTGGGCTTCTATAAAGGGTTCTAACAAGTCTTGGATCTGGCTGGCTTACACTTGGAGGGGCTGTTGCCTGGAGCCCTGGTATTGTATGAAGCTGGTATCTCAAAACAAAGTTTGAAAACTTGTTTGGTTTCAAGTTCAGTCTGTATGATGAGCAGTACAGGATTACTAACAAAGTGCACAAGGCAGCTTGGACTCATGCAGAAATTTTTTTAAACACGAAATAGGGCTATTGTGACAGGCTTGGAAAGTGCTTTTGTTTGGAAACAGTCTGTTTTCTGTAGAAAGACAGTCTGAGGCCGGGTGGAGAATGCGGGATGCCAGTTTCTTTGTTTCTTTACTGAAGTATTGTTCTTTACCACTTCACAGAGAAATTGGCTTATTTATTTTTATTATCAGGACTTGCAGGATTCTGAAAATGTACATTATGATATTTGCCTTATTGCCTTATTGATAATTCAGAATGGAAATCAAAGCAAAAATCAGAGATTATTAGAGTAGGCTTGTTCAAGTGATTCTAATACAGGGTTTATATTTGAGAAACATCAAGATGTGGCTGCTTAATTCTGTCAGCAGAGACAGTGATCATCAATTAAAATATCTTGCCCTGACAAAGGTTACTCAGGGATGCATAGGTCAGTCTCTGCTCTGATTTTATGACTTGATTTTCTTGATTTGAAATTTCAGCTATGAATTTAAGAATAAGGTTTGTCTGTTGTGCTGGAGGAGAGATGTGGTCACAAATCATCATAGCCTTCCAATTTAGAAAGGTCAACTTCATCTTGTCCTTTTTGTCCCACTGCTCAAGGAGGAAACTGAGAGGTAAGGATTGCATGGGGACTCCCTCAAAACACACACCGAGTCTCAGCAGTTACTTGCTTTGGTTGTGCTTTCAGATTTGCCCAGCAGAGTTATTGACTTAGGAATAAAAAATAGTTTTGGAACCTGACTGTGGTACCCAAAGAAAGAGAGAGTTACTGAGCATTCAGCATTGCTCCAAATTAAAGCTGCTACAAAACATGAAGCAGATGTTCTGTAGTGATGCAGGCATTGGTGAGAAACAAAGCAAGTGAAGATAAATCAGCTCTGCTAGCCCAAGCGTCCACCTTTCTGTAACTCTGCCAGATATGCTGTGGGGAGGGGATGGGCAAGTGGTCCAAACAGTTCAGGAGGTGGAAGCAGCTCGCAGCTGCTGGGGGACAAGAGGTGTCTGGTCTGTAGCACATCTTCATTAATTGCTAAAGAAGACTGCCCGCTTGGCACTGCTGCTTCAAGTGCTCTGTCTTCAGTCCCACCAGGCTATGCTGTAACCCTCATTTTCTGCTTGTGCTGTAGGAAGGAAACAAAGCAGCACTGCCATTTTCCTTGCTTTGCCCTTGAAAGGTGAAGACACTCCTTCACAGCAGAGAGGAAAGGCCTGTAGTAAAGGCATTAGCATGGGATTTGGAGGATTTTGGTTTAATTCATGCCTCTGCCACAGACTGCCTGTGTAACCCGGAGTAAGTTGGTCTATCTCCATGTCCTTTCAGTACTACAGTTGTAGGATAATCCTCCCCAAGCCTTTTCCTTTCTTTTCTAATGTATGTGCTGTTCTGAGCAATTACAGTCTTGTCTTTTGTATAATGCAGTAGCTGGACAGTGGGACTCCATGGGCTGCAGGAAAACTGGAACAATAACCCAGGCTACCAGCCAGACCTGATTCAGGGCTGGACCAAATGAAATCAGAGGTTGGAAGGCTGGTGCTTGCTAGATACAGGATTGGGGCTGTGCCTTGTGGGTGCCTGCAGGAGAGGGTTCTCTGGTCTCCTGGGAGAGCTCTTACAGCTGTACTAAATGTTTCTGTGCTGATGTGTGCTGGAGTTGAGGACTCTGTACGGTGATGTTGCAGTGTTGCATCAGCCATGAGGAATAACAAGGTGCTCTGCTGATAGGAGAAACTATGTGCATGCTCTGCAAATTCCAGATAACAGAGTCATTTCAAAGCAATAAAATTCCACTTACAGTTCTTGTTTCATTTTCCAGACCTGGGACTTGCTGAGGTCCACAGCACCTCTAGTAAGGTTCAGAGGAATCCAGAGGCTGATAGGGATTTTCAAATCTGTAGGTCAGTCACCATTTGAATTTGACCTCAGGCCGGACACCACACCAAGTGGCTGTGGGTTCTTAAGGTCACAAGTCACCCCCAAGCTGGAACCTGAAATAGTTTGTCACAAATCCCTATGTCCTGCTGTGGCTGAATATTGAATTAATATTGTAAGGGTGATACTAGCTCACCCCTACATGTTGTTCTACCTGTTACGACATTGTGGGGTTGCCTGTAATTTGCTGCTGAGCACTTCTGAAACAGAAGAAAGCTCAGCAGGGTGGCTGCTCCCCACCAAGATAAAGCAGAGCACAGAGAGTAGCAGAAAACAAACGACAACACAGAGAGATGGCCAGTGGCCAGCTTTGATGATCCAATTTTGAGGATATCGTGAGTGTGTAGAGAAGATTCCTATTTTCCCGGACACCCTAATGATTTCGGTAGCTCTGGGGCATTTGAGTGGAGGGGCACCATGAGAACCGCTATTCAGTTCTGTGGGAATAATGGAAACCTTGTACTGCTTTGTGGCAGCCCCAGCCCTTCTTCTGCAGGGGAATCGCTATGTCCAAGTAACAAACCAGAAGTGGCCCAAGCATGTGCTGCGAGCTGTGGGACCCAGCCTTCCTGTAAAGCCCTTGTATGTGTTTTGATGGACCTTGGAAGGGTTTGTGTGTTTGATTTGGATCTGGCATTACTTCTGTCACAGCCTCCATCCTCAATGTCCCTGCAGCAACTGGGGCCCTAGCAGCATGGTTTACAAAGGAAGTTGCTATGTTAAATAAGTTACATAAGGAACAATTTACCCCCCCGCAACGCACAATAATGCTGCTGTAATGCCATCAAGCTGCTCTGCTGACATCAGACACTGCGGTGTGAAGTTTCAGTGCCTTCTTCATCACCCCAGGCCTCATGGAGGGGCTTGCAGCTGCAGCTTGTGCTCCTTCATCACCCGCCCTGCCTGTGCAGGCAGCCAGCACTGCAGCGTGGAAGACACAAGCACGCAGCCCCCTTCCAGCACAAGTCATCCCCCACACGAGACAGTGCGGTTTGGTAGGGGGAATTACCCCCAGCCCTCCACGCTCCTGGCTGGCTGGGTGCAAGTCAGCTCTAGCCAAGAGGCTGTAACCAGAGGTTTGGCTTGGTGCAGAGCTAAGTGCCTCCTCGGGGCTTATTAAATAACTCCCCTTTGATGCTCTGTGCAAAAACAGTCCTGTGGCTCCTGGTTTGCATCCAGCGCACCCAGGGAGCGGGTATATGTAGTGAGAGTGTGTATACCCAACCTGCAGGCACAGTCATTGGCGTGCCAAAGCAGTGGCCTCACAGGCCTGGGTAGCAGCTCTGCTGCAGGCTTGCCAGATCGTGACATCTGGCTGAAAGTCCTGCAAAGGGCTGGGAGTGTGAGAGGGAAGCACATGTGGAAAGCGGGGTGGGAGCTGCTGAGCCTGGAGCCATTTATACTGGGCCCTTATGCTGCAACCTTCCTCGGGCCCCTTGGACTCTTTGAGTGCTCCTGACCCCCGAGACCCTCTCCAGTGGGACCATAAGCTATAAGTTTCAAGTGGGAGAAGGATGATGGGGGAGATGAAGAGAAGCAAGGGAAAGGCACCTAATACGATTTCAGAGAGCCCTCTGGCAGTCTGTCCGTGGGAGGCTGCCATGTATAATAAGGAAACGAGTTGTCTGGGAGTGATTCAGCATGTAAAACTCTCCCTCCCTGACCTCTTCCTAAGTCCCCAGCACGGGATTGCGGGAGGTTTCTAGTGGAGGAGAGCCGATAAGGCACAATAGTTTTCATATGCTCAGAGGAGAGGTCAAAGTGTGAGTGCTGAGGCAGCATTCTCATGGCTGCATGGAGCTGCATTTCACCTTTACCCCATGGAGGGAGGTGGGTTTTGCCCTGCTGGAAGACAAATTAACCATCAGGGAACTTTCATTTTCTTCCCAGCCGGCTCTTGGGCTTGTGCTTCCCACAGCCTCTACGCCTGCCCTGGGGACCATGGCTAGCAAAACCCACCAGCAGCTGCGTAGCCCCTTTCATGCTGATTTTCACAGGGCTGCCTCCGTGCTCTGAGCTGGCCCGCTGGTATTTTCCCTGAGGTTTCCACCCCTTTTGTGAGTGACCACAGGGAGGGCTGGAGGCTGGAGCAGCTGCTCTGCAGGTAGCCTGGTGATGAGACTGGTTTTCAGCAGGGAAATGTATAAATTTTCTGGAGCTCGTTCTAGAGCTCCAGATTCATGAGGTTTGAATTGGTTTTGCTTCTCAAGTGGTCTGGGAGTACATCCTGTCCAGCACTGTATGCCTCAACCTGACCTGCACAAATGATTACAAAACTGCTGGGTTTGGGGAATTGAACTGATTTTCTAGGTTGCCAGGCTCTCCCAGCACGTGTGGGAACAGAAAAGCAGGGAGAGCAACAAAGTAAGCTCAGTGGAGTAGTATAATATACTATATAGAATAGTATAATAGAAATAGTAGCCACCTGTGCATGCTTCTCTGTCCCCTAATACACACCCAGCCATTTTTGCAGCTTTTGTTCATTGGAAAACTTTGTTATCTTTTGTGGTGGGATTTTCTTTGGTGCTTGCTTTCTGCAATTAGTTGTACCAATGCAGGAGGATATGAGGTGTCAGCATATCAAATGGGCAGGAACTTGTGGGCAGCCTGAGGAGCCTGCAGGTCCCTGCCTGCTGCCACTGTCATGTGGGGAAGCAACAGCTGTGCTTCTCTGCAGTTCCCTCCCAGAGCAGTGCAGCTGTCTCCAGATCTAGCATCGCTCCTTTCCTTTTCATTAGCTGCATGTAGAAGTGGCCAAGATTCCTGACCCTACAAGTTTTGGGCAGTCTAAACTCTCCGTGTGGCTGAAGGCCATGGAATACATACAGCATCCCTTGGGGAGCTGAAAGGGGAACTGAACCTAATTCAGAGATGGGAGAAGAGACAAAGCTCTGCAGTGGAACGACCAGTTTGCTGCGAGATGAGACTGGACTGGGCATGCAGTGGAGCTTAGGGCGAGAAGTTAATGACCTTCATCAGCTCACTTCCCCTACAGCAGTGACTTATGCTTATACCTGCAGTACTGCTGGTAATATAACCAGCTTGTCCTAGGGGCTGACTTTGAGCTAATTACAAGGGTACAGCTGAAAAGTTGCTGGTGGGCACCACAGGCTTGGTGAATTTGCACGGTGCAAGGCCAAGGTGAATCCAGCGCCCAGTGTTAGCCCTCAGTGAGGCTAATGCTCAGCAGCGAAGGACATGTCAGAAGTTCAGACCAGTACTTAGGGTTTGTGAACTCACCTTCTGACTGTATTGCTCTACAGGTCCTTCAGATAGACCATTTTGGACTGCAAGTGAATTAACTCCTTTCCCTGTTATTAGGTGATATCTATTAGCAGACAGCTCATTTTCTGTTCTGTTCCTGGCGGGGACATTTTGGCCAGGAACGGTTTCCAATCTGGCAAACACATCGAAAGTATTACAGGAAGGGAGAGAAGTCAAGATCCATGGAGGAAATATTCTTTTTCTTGCTGGTTTGAACATAGCCCCTAAGCAGGATATGTCCGCCAGGAACTGAATTGTCTCAAGTTGGCTTTTCATATGTATCAGTCAGTTACAAGTCCACTTTCTCTTTTCTGCTTTTGGTGGGAATTAAGGAAAATCAGCATGGACTGGGAATCCTAGCAGGGCTGTGTATCTGCTGGTTCTGACACTAGCCAAAATCTGCTGCCGTGTGTGGGGTGTGTGTGCAGTAAGTCATGTCCTTTGTGAATGTCTTGTCCTAGCTCCTAGTATCCAAAGATTGGCAATGAAATGTGTAGTGTTTTGTCAAAAGCTTTTGCCTTTCAGCAGCTAGTTTGCTATCACAATGCTGGATAGACTTGTTACCAATATGAATACCCAGTTGCAGCTTTGTGTGTTGTACTTTCTCCCCATAGCTGCTAGCATGAATGCATTGCAGTCTGGCAAAACCAATAGGGAAGAAAACAGGGAGTGTGAAGGAAAATCAGCATCTAACTCTGTCCGTCATCATCTTCCTTGCTCTGCTGTTCACTTTTGCTGTGTGGAGCAAATCACGTATCCTTTCTGTGTCTCAGTTCCTTCCCCATATAATGGGGACAAATATTAATTTGTCGCCTAGTGACAGAGAGAGGTTGCATTTATACTTACAAAGTGCTTTGGTAATCACAGGTATTCTGTCAGTGCCATATGTTGTTATCCTGCCATCTGAATGATCAGTGTTTTCCTGATGTCTGGCTGCCTGGAGCTTGGTCCGTGGGGTACAGCACAGTCAGCTTCTTGCTATGCCTGTGTGCTGAACATGAGACAGCCAAGGAGCTGTGGGTCTGTGTCACTGGTACTGGATGTGACACTTGGATCTGCACTGTTACTTTTTAGCCTGGTGCGCTGGTAGCCCACGGAGCCATTGGGGCAAAGACAGCGTGTAGCTCCATGGGGAGGGGAGGCTTGGCATCTCAGTGCCTCCTCTGAGCAACTTAACATATCCCTTTCTCTCCTCATCATTCAGCCTGAGAGCCTTTTTCACCACCAGCTCTATGAACTCCCTGTTTTTCCTGGTCTTTACCTAAGGCTTGTGATGGGATGGTCAAGAAACACATCTCTTCAGGCTCTGTGATCCTGTGCCTCAGTGTGGAAGGGGTAGCTCAGCTGTAATTAACAATGTTCACTTCATTAGCACTTCCACCATGACTTTTCTGAGCAGTCTGTAAATGCCACAGCAGCCCTTTCTTCATTACTTTTTTTCCCGCTTCACTGTTGAATTAATTCTTTCAGACCTCATCCCAGAGGAGCTACTGCTCACTCACTGATACATAAGAATTTCTTATCCCCTGGTTTTCTCTGGTTTTCATACTAGGAATATTATTTCCCCTCTTGCCCTATCCTCCCTAGACACTTAACACTTTACATTTCTTTTATAGTCCCTGTCTGATATTTTCTCGCTGCATTTTGTCGTCTCAGTCTTGTATTTTTGCTTTTCCTTTTATACAGGAAAAGAGAGTTTGGAGTCTTTCTGAATAATCCTGTAAAGCAATGCAGAGCACAAGCCCCCAAGCAGCATTGTTCTAGGTGCTGGCTAAAAAAATATTCCTAGAAACCTTTCATTCTTCTTTTTCTTTTTAAATACATTTTTTGGGTCCCTTCCATAGAACATGGTTGCAGTGCTGCAGAAGCCATTGGTTGTGTTTGTGTTGAGAAGGCCAGGACTCTTCCCTGTAGCCAGCTGTGCAGGCACACGGGAAATACTTTATTTTCCTTCTCCTAAGATCCTTGCACAAGCCGATTTTCACAAGAGCCACAGGGACTGGGGTCCTGCACAGGTAGGAAAGCTGTCACATACACACTTAACCAGGGTCACAGGAGGAAATCAAAATCAGAACTAGGACTAGGATTTTTGCACTGGTGCCTCCACGCATATTCTTGGAGTGTCTTTGACAAGTCTTCTAGTGCTCCTGCCACGGTGCATGTACACTACCTGCTCTCCACCACACACAATGGAAATTGCCACGAGGCATGGACAGCTAACAAACTGAGCGGTAGGACTGCGGCATTTCTGTGGCAGAAGTGTGGATTTGTTATACATGGCACATATTATAATACATGACACATAGGATGTATTTTGTGAAATGTCCCTTTTAGTTGACTAAAAAAATCAATTATTTTTATTCAGAGTTCCTGCTTGAAAGCTTTGTCTTTGCAGGCAGCCAAACAGCATAAAAGTTAATTGCTCTAACGTCTGCAAGCCATTTGCCTTTGCACCCTCGTGTTGGTTTGAAGAGCAGTGCCTTATATGTATGGGTCACTTTTGGGACTCACTTGTCAGGGTGTGTGTAGACCCATCTCAATAGGTTTTCCTGGGCGTTGTCTCTCTGGAAACACTACCACAGTGCAGCAGCAAACCCAGACTAGCTCTGCACTCGTCTGCAGGCAGTGTGTTACACTCCCTCCCCGACACTGGCTTGCCTCTCTTCTCTGCTGCATAGGGTCTGTTGGGGGTGTCTCAAGTGCTCCAGTGCCATGGCTGAACAAGCATTCCTTCTTGTTCCAGGAGAGACCTGGGGGCTGGGCTGGGTTGTTTAAGGTCACCTTGGATATTTCTGATCATTGCTGCAGTGTGTTGCTCTGACCTATCTGTGTGCCAGTGGTCCCAAGCTGCTTGTTTGTAGGCAACAAGCTGGGATGCTGCTGCTCGCTGTATATTATCTTTGGAATCTTACTGCAGAGGGGTGTCTGGACTCTGGGAGGGACACTGCTTTGGTTTTGGAGCCATCAAGAACATAGATTCTCTGATCACGTGGCAAATGGATTAATACATTCTAATCATAAATGAAACAAAGCACAAAAACGGAGATGTGATGCAGAACATGAGCACCCAGCACGTCTGGATGTTTGGTTTTCGCAGCTTAAGCCAGTATCTGCAGAGCATAAAGGGTTAGTCATTCTAGCAGTAGCATGATTAGGTGCTATGAACACTAATGATCAAAAAAGCTCAGTTTTAGCTTACATAAGTTGTATCCAGTGTTTTCATGCCTGTTAACTTTACAGACAGCAGGTTTCCTACAGGAGCCAGAGATCCAGTCAACTACAGGAAAACTTACTGCAAATGCACGTAGTGTCTGACTAGAGCTGTGGTCTGTGGTGGGAAGTTAGACAAGGTGAGACTGTAAAAGGCCAGTAATTGTACACTAGAGATGACTGTGATTGCTTTGAATGTGTAGACATTGTCAGGAACACAGAGGTAAAAGCATAGCCTATTTGAACGTTCTTGTCTCAGACTTGTGGCTAAGTAAAGTCAGGAAATGATTGAGGGGTGCTGTTGCTGTCTGTGCATTTTCACCTCTGGGATTTGTAGAAACTTGGGATTTTGTGCTGCCTTTGGCATAGCTTTGCTACCCTTTGCCAAGTTTCATTAATCAGCAGCCAGGGGTTACATGGAGGGTATGGTGTCTACCTGATGGGAATTCAAGGACCGAAAGGAGAGGTTTCAATAACTTTGTTTAAAGGCATTTCAAGGTTGGTTTTTCTCTATATATATTTTATATTTGGCTCCTGAAAAATAACTACCATCTTTTAGCTATTATCAGTGGCATTAGAGCTTCATGTAGTAACAGCACGCTGGGATCTACGAGGGAGTGTCAGACTGGCTTGCTGCTACATGAAAAATGTCAAATCCTACAGCATCTCAGCTCTTGATTTTTGTCTGGTTTTTAGCACTTTGGAATTTGATGCCATCATCTTATCAAAGAGAAAAATGTCTCAAATTAGAGCTTGCTTTAAACAGATGCTTTACAGTCTCAAGTAAGTGCAATTTGTAGACATAACTCAGAGAGAATTTAAAATGTTGAAGGTAGCTACATTCACCAATTGCTGGGATCCAGCTAAACAGATGAAGTTTTACGCCAGCTTCCCAACACCCCTTGAGCAGAACTTTTCTTTCCGAGGTGTTCTTCTCAATGTGCTCTTTTCCCTGAGACTCTGGTCTGTCTTCCGTGCTGAGCAGCGCTGCTATCCCCTTGCCTCTTGTCTCTGAGGCATTGCTGTTCCCAGTTGTGTGAGGGTGTTGAACTTCATACATTGCTGTGTGTGTACAAAAAGCCTTAATTACGGCATCTTAAGTAAAGCAGTATGTGGAGCATGGGCTAAACTCTGGGATATTTTTAGTCTTTGTTGGCCTTGTCATGGCCCTCACTGTATTTCTCTGGGAAACAGTTGCTGAGTAGCACCATTTAGCTTGTCCCACATAACTCTGGGCTCTTGGAAGGCTGCAGTTTCCTGCCAGGCTTGAGACTTCTGGGATGGCTGTTTTCCCACTGGGACTGTGCCCATTTTAGCATATAAGACCTCATGCCTTACTAATTTTGATGAGTGTTTGGGGTGGAAAGGCAATCTCAGGAGTAGACATTAAGTGCTGTATTTGGGGGGAATAAACCCCAAAGTTCGTGAGTTTAAACTATGGCTAAGTTATGTGTGGCAAACATCTGTATCACTTTGCTCCTTTTGCAGAGCAATTGGAGACACACTGCATCACTGCTGTTGAGGGTGCCTGGTGCACAGATGGTCCTATGAACAGGGACAGAAAGCACTGCTGCCATTGGCAAATGAAAATCCTATGGAAGGGTGGAGGACAGAGAGCCAAATCAGTGCCTCCACAGAGAAGCAGTCCCCTTAGTCCTGCAGTGTGTGACTGCTGGCTGCACTATCAGCAAGACGGATAGGTGCATTCAGCTTGGCCACTAGTGAGGGTGTATGGGGAGAAAGTGAGTGTCCTGGCTGGGTCTGTGGAAGAGAGTTTGTGATGGGGGGGATGTCAGTAAATTTGGAAAAAGTGTGTTGGAAGGCCAGAGTGGAAGTACATAAGAGAACAGGGATTGCAGGGATGGCTGGATAGGGAGGGACACTCAACCTGGATCCCAATGCAGCATTAGCATTACTGCTTCCAAAACAGCTTATTTGAAATGCTGAGGTCCAAAATGAGGGCTGATGTACCTGGGGCTGAAGCTGTCAGCCCTGCCCTGTCTTCCAGGGCCCTTGTTTTCACAGTAGAATAGGCAGAGGGGCAGATAAGCCTGTGCTACCTCCAGCTCCTGTGCAAAACCCATCTTTTAGCTCAGACCAGTGAGGATGATGGGCATGAACTGAACTCTCTGGCTATAAACTGTTGCGTTTAAGTGCAGACACATGTTCTACTCTGTCCATTATTGAAAGCAGTGGTAACGTCTGGCGAGTGGCTGAGGCCTTAAACTAGCGTAACATGAATAGCTAGAGTTCATCTGGTTTTGGACTTAACAGTATTCACCTTTGCAATCTCCTCTTTCCTACCCTGAGCACTAAAGGCTTTTATTTTTTCTTTTGTAATAAGAATGTCATGTATCAACATGGCTCCAGGAACTGCAGCTTTATGAAGAATACAAAGTTAGGAAAGACTGTATAAAATCACCATGTTCTATTATATTACTTAAAAATTACATAATACTGTACTTCAGAGACAGAGACAAGCGATTTTATGAGCTGAGGAAACACATATGAAATTTGAGTTTTACATGCAACAGCACGAAAGTGGGTAGCAGGGTTGGGAGCAGCACTGACTTCTTCCATGTCTTAACACAGAGAGGGGAAAAAGAGGGGCTGAAGATCCTGTGCACAGAATTCTTCCTCTGCTGGGCAAAGTATTGCATCAAGAATTAGAGTAATTTATTTTCTGCAGTCATAATGCTTGATTAAAAGAAGACCTTTACATATTATAGTTTTAAATTAATTGTTCACTTTTAGAACTCCTAAGAATCTGAGGAGTGAATCTAAGCATGAGTTTTTAGAAGAAAACACTTCTGGTCCCAAATTGAACCAAGAGACAGATTAATCACAGTCTTCTGTGCAATGGGAGGCATTTAAGAATCCATCAAGTTCATGGGAAAGTGATCTTGGAAGAGCAACAAATAAATACTGTGACCTTTTGACTCAGCTAACCCTGGAGCTGTGTTAAGTTTGCAGTCAGGCACTTGGTTCCAGACAGGAATTTTCATTGCTGCAGTGAAGTAAATCACCATGAGGAGGAGGCCTCACTGGGCCTGTCTGCATAGAGAGATTTTCAGAGCTCTAATTCCCTGTGGGTACCCGCTCCATCGGTGACAGCGCAAATGGGAGCTGAGTGATAGTTCTGCTCAGGAAGCCTGAAATAACAGCATCTTAAACCATGTTAGCTAACACAGCACCAGAAATGCCAACATTACCACTGTTGTGGTCTGCAGTGGTGGTTCTGGCAGAATCCCAGCAATGTGTGATGGGTTTGTCCCCAAGGCAGATTTAGTGAGGGGACGGAGAGTGCTGTAGTGCTCTGCAATAGCACCATCTTAATGTGGCATACATAGGATGTGAGGTTCACCATTCTCATCCACATCTCTTCAGCAGTTCCAAGAAGCTGAATTAATGATGGGAAGTAAAACAGCTTTTGGAAAAATCCTTGTGTTTCACGATTATTAATTTAATGGTCCTTAGAAACAGATGCTTTTTAAACGTCATGTTGGGGATGGAAGTTTCTCTGCAATTACATTGACTGATCTGTTTTTTTGGCTTTCCTTTCTGTAGCCTAAGCAGAGCTGTGTCTACCCTCATTTGCAGTCTTATGTCTAATGTTTTAATTCAGTTAAGCTGCAAACACTGAACCAAGTATCATAATGCCACACTGGTTTTCAGACCTTGTGAAATTAGGCCTGGAGAGATTTGATTTGTCTTATAGAGCCTGAAAACTGAAAAAGTGACTAGAGGTTAATTTTGGTTTTATTTATGTATTTTATGGGAATGGAGGGTAAATCTTTTATTGTTTAGATTTTCAGTCTTCTCTCAGTCTTTAGTTCCAATGAATACAGGAAGAAGTTAAGCCTGGTTTCCTGCAGATTTGTGTCTTGTGGTTGGTTGTGGACCTTGATGAATGTAGTTAAGTCTCATATATAAGGCTATTTCCAATGTGGTTTAGTTTAATAAGGCGTGAGTTCACATTTCAGCCTTTTCCTGGAGTTGCTAGATCTGTGTCCTCTTCAGAGCTTCTGTTTGTGAAGTTTGTAAGAACTTTATAATCTTGGAAACCTCCACTTTTTTCTGGTATGCATTAAAAGTAGTTCCTGAGTTCCCAAGTTATTAGGAAGAAGAGATGATCAGACTGCGCATCCATACTCATATCCCAAGGAACCGGAACAGCACCGATTTTTGTGCAACTGTTGGTACTAGCGCTTTAAAGAGATGACCAGCCAGCGCAAGTCTTGCAATAAAATTGGGAGTTGAAAATCATGTATTCTCATCAGTCATCATGCACAAGGGAATAAAAGGCCTGGTTACCACTGAGACTGCTTGGGGAGACAATTCAACCAGGCTGAATATTGTTCTGTTCTGCTTGATTGCTGCCTTCTCCATGTGAGCTCAGTGTGGCATATCCAGGATGTCACGTGAGGAGAATAAGAGGAGTTTGTGCGCTATGCAGTTATTATCAGGTTGTCCATGGAGAATACGGCTAATACAGCTCTCCTCCACATTGTAGCTCCTGTGGGGTGTGTATGTGTGTGTTCTGCACCAACAGGCTCCTTGCAGTTGCTCACTGATACATAAGCAGGAGTCTATAGGGGATGCCCTGCCTTTGTCTTTGCGGTCTGTGTGGGCTCTGTCCCTGCCCTCAGTAAAAGACTAGGCATGTCAAACATGCTGAGATCCATTAAAATGAGTCTTTTCCCTCTAATGCTGGCAAAATCAGTGCTGCTAAAAGGGGAGTCTTGCCATCATTATGCCTAAAAGGCTGTTACAGAGCAGTGCATGGGACTGCTGTGGAGCAGTAGAAACCTCTCAAATTAAATCACAGGCTTTGCTGTTAGCTGTAGAAACCTCCTCTCCTTCCTCAACATACATGCTCAGTGTGAACCTGTGAAATGCCCAAGAAACAACAGCTATAAACTCACTTTGAAATACTTTCTTTCCCTCTTTTCACTCTCTCCCATCTGCTCTTTTCTTGTGTTTCTGCTCCTTTGGTGATGATAAAGACCCCCCATATTCATTCCATGGCTTCCCTTCCTCTCATGCAGCCAGGGAAAAATACAAATGACATTAGATGTAAATGAGAGTAAGATTCCGCTGGGTTTCATACCCCCACCTTTTCATACTCTAGACATTAGTATAATGAAGGAGAGAGCAATGATTCTCATTTAATTTACATTCGTTAAGGCAGATGTCTTTGGTATGTGTGAGACAGGAAAAGACTGGTCAGTGTGGCAATGTGTGAATGACTAAGTCTGGACTGAAAGCTGATCTTTCATTTTTTTAGGCAAAGACAGGAATGTGTCCCCTGACTTCCTTCTCGCCTTTACCTGCTATACCCTCCCTTGTTGCCTCTGTGAGCAGTGATTCATGAGGTCGCCAAGAACATAGCAGCTGCAGAGCATCCTGGCTTCAGAAATGGTGACGACAACTGTGATGCTGCTCTACCACCAGCTGAGAGATGCTCCCATAACTGGCCAGAGTTATCACTCAACGACAGGAGTGATCTCTTAGCTGAGAGCTGTGCCAGGGACTTTCTTGTGCAATACACAAAAAAGACAAAGTGGGAGAGCTGGATTGGCTTGAGCTGTCCCTGTGCAAGGGGGGGTAGAGTAGTAGTCTCTTATTGTGCCCTACACCTCCTGACTCACTCCAGCACGACAGAGCAAAGGGGAGAAACAAGCTTGGTTCTGGCCCTTATTTTCCCTGTAGGATGGCTGCACACAGCCTGATGTTTCATTTTTCTTGCAGTGAAGTGGATACAGCTTTTCTCTGGCAGGATTGAAGGAGCTGGAACTGCCTGTGACACAATTTGATGTCTGGGTCCTGCTCACTGGTGCCAGCCTTTACTCTGAGCAGATGATGTCTTACAATCAAGATGTAAGTGATTGCACTAGTAGTTTTTTTTTTTTTTTTCCAAGTCAAAAATGGCTCTCCAATAATGAAAAATTTTTCATCTCTGATCATACTGTGATGGGCATGTGGTAGTTCTGCTCCCCCAGAAAATCATCCTTTCTGGTTGACAAAGGTTCACCAATTCATTTATTTGCCATTTTTTTTCTCTCTTAAAAACTTCTTAAATTTCCATTACTGGGAAAACATTTAAGTGCCTTCAGACCGCACCATGGGTTTGAGTCTGATTTGAGGGCAGACAACTTTACTAATGGCAGGGGGGTTCCTTTTCAGAGAAATCCTCCTTTTCAGAGAATATCTTTCCTAAAGAGTTTCACAGATTATTATGGACACAAATAACTCATCAGAAAAAGTTAGTGATACTCAGTGTTTGGCAAGCCCTGAGTTATTATCCAGTTAATGCTGCGGCACTGTGCGTTTCCAGCTGTGTTGCAGTGGCATGCAGACCTCAGCAGCTGTGCAGAGCTCATCAGATAGCTGTTGAGCATCATCCTTGATTTGTCATAAACCTAAAGGTTCCTCTGGGGAAGAATGTTATCGCCTACCACAGCCTGGTTGCACTACAACGATGCTCCAGTGCTGTCGTTATCATAGGGATGCTGCTTGTTTGAATTCCTCTCTTCTCTCCTTTGCCTTTATTTTATTCCCTTTCTCTGGGAGGGTTGTGCTCAGATTATTCATAGACTTATACTTCTAACTAACTGACTTGTCTGGATATACAGTTGGCTGTATGCTTTAGGGCTACCTGGCCTCATTTCTTGCTAACCAGACAAATTCACATTTTAAAAAAATACTTAGATGTCTACCAGTACCAAAAGGCACAGAGCAGAGGTGTTTTGTGAAGTGCTCAGATACATTGTCCCTATAGAGAGGAATGGAGTTTCAGATGTAAGTTATGGGATGGACAAAAGCTGTATTTTACATAAGATTTTAGTGTTTGCACTTATTGTGAATAGGAACAAACCCAGAAAACTTCAAAACTAGAAAGGAAATTCTGAGGGGGAGCATCTTTCTTTGGGATTCACAGAAAAGCCTGTCTTCAGATGCACAATACACAGAGCATGCTGAAGCAAAACCTTATTTCAGAATATTTACTTTCCCAGTTTTCTTCCTTTTTTCCTTTCAGACAATTTCAGCAGAACTGATATGATTTCAAAACAGTATTGCCTCAAAGAAAAACAGTGTCCAAAGATTTTTCTGACCACTTCAGTCTTGGTTGGTGCTGCTGAAAACCCTATTGGAGTATTCATGTGCTTCCTAGAGACTTGAAAAGTCAGCCCGTGCTCTAGTGCAGCAGGTATTTTGCAAGCACAACAGATCGCAGTTAAGTTTCTGGTCCTGGTGGCCAGATGACTTAAACTGTCTGTGCTTCTTATGTTTCTTGCTATTATGTGAACAATAATAAAGTTGGTTTTGGGTCCTATGATTGTCTAGGCAGGGTCCAAATTATTGCAGTCCCTAATTTCAGAATCCCGCTTTTTAATTCGACCAACACCCCTTCAGGCTTTTAGTTTGGAAATACTTTGTTCAAGTCACTGCTAAGTGGCCCTTAAGTTTGCCTGGAAACATGATCAGAAGAGACATAGGAGTCACTCCTGGCCAAATCCACATTTGACTGCCTTTGAACAACACCCTGACAACAATATTTTTCCTTCCTTAAATTGCATTGTAACCCCAAGAGGTTTGCAATGCTCAGTTCCGGGGACACTCAAGTACTAGTGACAGGTGAAAGTATTTGCGTGTTTGCACACAGAATTGCTCCTTTCCCAACTGTGCTTCTTGCGAAACTTGCCAAGTCACCGTGATTGGGCTTTGAATGTCCCAGTGACTGTGTTCTATAAATATCCTGCATAGACAGAGACAGTGCAAAAAGCAAACAACACTTAAGCGGTAAGGACTTTTCTGATGGGCCTGCTGGATTTGTGCAAGTTGTCATTGTGACTGTTTGTCACAGGCTGCAAAAAATATTTTCACCTGCTTGAGATAAAATAGACAGAGGTGGAAGCTTTGTGTTGGTTTGGAACAGAGAGGTGCTTTCTGGCCAGAAATGTGCTTTTTGCTACCAGCCTCCAGAAGACATTTTTGGCCTGAGGGTGCATGTGTAACAGCTTATATATTAGTCCAATAAAAAATACACATGATCTACCTCATCTCATTATCAGTCCATCACCTAAGATGTTGCTGCAGCTCTAATGATGGATCATATTTGATTTGTATCCAGTGTATTTTAAGGCTGCAAAATCAGCCAGCCAGGATGGATGTCAGCCTCAGTGCTGTCCTCTGCCTGTTATTATATATGTTTGTATTAATGATGAGCTATCCTCTAGTGTTAGTCAACTTAAATATTGAAAAGAAATGTTTTCCTATATCTCTACCTTGAGGCTAGAAGTGATTATTTCAACCTTTTCAGTGTATATGAATCTGCATTTGTAGAAATCTCTATTCTGCAGCAAGCCCAACATATGAACTTAGTCTGCAAATTCATCTGAGAAGTGCTAAAATTGGCACCTAGTTCTGCAACTGCCTATATCAACAAAGTATCCAATATTCCAAATACCACATTGCTTTGGAATTGCAGTTTTTCAGACTTAGCCACCTGAGTCAATGTGCTTCTGTCTCTTTATTGTTTACATCTTGATGTTTCAGTGTCACCAGGACACATTATTATGACACTGGAATGCAAATAGCCCATCACTGAGGGGTTTTTTTTAGTAACTTGGCAACGTTATCTAAAGCAAAGCAGACTCTTGAAATTGGGACATACTGCAATACACAGGGGCAATGAGAAGAATTTGTGGTGCAGAGTATTTCTTGCACATTTGAAATCTCTGTTATGTCAATCTTACTCAGAAAAAGAGTGGCTGAAGAAAAAGTAAATTTTTTCGGCTTAATGTTTCTGATAAAATTAGCATTTGCATAAAATACACTTAGAAATAATATAAGGGTTTCACACCATAACCTTAACACTGTTTATAGTGCTGTTTATAAATATGTGTTTAGGGAGATATAAAATTGCAGATCATTGACCTGATAAGCTACAATATAATTTTCAGAGCTATTTGGGTGTGTCAAGTAAATGAGTATTTAGAATCCATGCAGCCCATGTAGTAAAAATTTGCATGAAAACCATATTGATTTCAGGTGCAGAAGCAGCATTTCAATGCCGTATAGATGGACTGCTGTATTTATTGGTATTCTAAGCTGGGAGCAGACAGAATTTGCACAAAACCCCTCCTAGGCCTAACATGAGGTGGTACAAAGCAGTGGGAGGCATTGTGTGGGAGATGCAATAAAAGACTGAGATCCTGGGTTCATTCAGCCCCGGGTCTGTCCCATGTACCCCAATGGGACAGTCTGTGAAGGCCTCCATCTAATGCTCTCATTTCTAACCCTTGATACGAGGGAGAGATGCTCCTGTAACTACTAGAAGAGAGGTAGAATTAGGTGCTATTCTTCATGCCGCTCTTGACATGAGCCTAGTGATAAGTCCCCAGCACTTTTTGGCTGCTGCACACTGCAGCCAGAAAGTTTCAGCATTTGGGGGCTGTAGAATTGGGATACCACCAGTAGCAGAAGGCTCTGTTCCTCCAGAGCAGTGGATCAAGGAAGAACCTACATCCCTAGTGAGTGGGCAGTGGAGAAGGCTGAAGGAAAACAAGAATGCTTGGAAAACATTGCTACGAGTTGCAGAAAAATGACAGGAATTTTTCAGAACTGATACTTAGTGTGGTGATGTGCCATATACGATGAAGTGCCTCAGTGTATCCAGATGATTTTGAGCGTTTTGTTTCTTCAAGTCAATGTCAAGATCTTTTTTGTATCCTGCAATCTGGAGCTCATTAAGTGCATGACGCATGGAAAACTGTGTTTGCCTCTTAGATGTAATACTGAAGAAAACAAGCTCTTAACCCCATTTTCTGTTGGACACCTTCTGCATTTCAAATTTAATCAATTTTATGTATGTGCACTTGAACATTCAGATGTATGTCTTGCTGTGTCTGAGTATGGATTTGAAAGTCATGTTGTGTGCAAAAGTCTCTGCTAGTCACCAATCCTTGGTTAAAGACAGAAGAATAAGCACATAAAGTGCCGTGCTTCATCCACCTGAGATGGCCGGAGAGATGGAAATGCCCCCTTACTACCAGTGTTGCAAACAGGTATTTCTCTAGTGGGAGATATTGAAGGATGCAGTGCATTTAGCAGTTTGTTATTGTCTGCTTCAAAGTGAGGAGAGAATCAATAATTTGTTAGGCAGTGAGCTGACGGCTTGTCTGAATGCCAGCTCTGGTGCCCTCCAGGATAAGCTGCCAGTGTGACAGAGGGAGTAGAGCGGGACGTAAATTCCACAAGTCATTTTCCTGAAGCTCTTATGTGGGAAACCCTTAGAAGCCTCTCAGTAAGGACAAAATCCTTCCAGGCTTAATTCCTGTTTGAGCAAAATTCCCTCTGAGGTCAGTAGACCCAATCCTGAAGTCTTATCTTTTGCTTACCTCGATGGGATTTGAGCATGTGTGTGTGTGTATGAGGGAGGGTTTCGGGACAGGGTGTACTGGAAATGATTCCTTGTGTGGCTGGAAGAAGCCTGCCAGACTTAGGCTCTGCAGAAATGGACGCATACGTGAAAGGAAGGCTTGCTTCAATAAAATCAAACTTTGCTTCTTGCCTTCTCTGCCACAGTATACAGAGCAGGTGAAGATTCCTCTTTTCTGTGGGAGCTCTTTCATGCCTGGGGTGGCCCAGCCCTGTCTCTCAGGGATGGTGCAGCTCACACTTCCACATACGTGCTTTAGAAATGGTGTGCATCTGAGACCTTCTTTCACATAGAATCATAGAATGGTTTAGGTTGGAGAAAACCTGAAGATTGTCTAGTTCCAGCCCCCCTGCCATGGGCAGGGACACCTCACGCTAAACTGCATCACCCAAGGCTCTGTCCAACCTGGCTTTGAACACCGCCAGGGATGGCGCACTTGCTATGTCCTGGAGGAAAAAAGAATAACCCAGGCTGGCAAGCCTCTCTTGTCTTTTTAATTACATCACAGTCCATCAGAGTGATAAGTAGCATCAAATATAGAAGCAGATGAGAGCTGGGACATTGCTTTCTCTTATCCTCTAGCTGAGAAACAAGCTCTGTGTTTGCCTTGTAGTTCTGGGGAAGGAGCCTTGCAGGGGTCTTTGGAGGAAGATGTGGCTCTGCTTGCCCCATGTGCCATCTTAGTGAAACCCCATAAAAGGCCCCTTGTCTCTGCTTCGCAAGTTATGTCATGCCAGCAGTGCCCTCAGCACTCAGCAGAGATTTGTCCTGTTTCCACACATACACCTCCTTCCTCCCTGCAAGTTGAAATGTATCATCTCCTTTATGATGGGTTCAGCCTTTATTAGTCAAAGATCATGCCTGTTCATTAACCTACCAATAAGGCTACTTCAGCTGAATGAAACACCATTCAGCCAGGCATATGGTTTTATAAAAGTCACTGCTGGTGTCACACAGCTGTGTACGATTTTGCTTAGTTTGAGACTTTTTGCTTTTTAGTAAAAAGATGGAAATTGTTCTTCTCTTCTGCTTTCTGGTGAGTGACTTATAAATGGCCTGCGTGAAATTGGCTCTGGAAAACATGATTAGAAAAATATATAGGCTGTTGCATTGTTTTTATGAATCCCAGGTCATGATACAGGGAAGACTCTGAGGTAAAGTTTCATTAAAAGTAAAGGAGGAGCACTAAAAGCTCTGCTGCTTGAAAGTAAAACTTCGTCAAGCCAAGTAACACTAGGCCGTCTTGTACTTTATTCCCTGCTGTTTATCTAAAGCACATTTCTCACATTCAATAGATTTCTACTTCTGGCAGTTTGTATCTCCATGAGTTTAAGAGCCTTTGACTAATTAAGAGCAGAGAGATTTTCATCATGCTGCCACAGCCCCACTGAAAGAAAAATTTCCAAGTGCTTTGCTCTCTGGGAGCATATAAGGCCAAAATTATAAAGAAATGTCTGTGTACGTATACCTATTTAGATATTCAGATTATATCCATATCCGTAATTAAAAAACATAACAACTTAGAAGTGAGCACCTTCAGAGTGCAGAACGTACATCCTGTGACACAGCCTTCTGGGTGGGTCTCCAGTGTGTTATAGGCAATTTGCAAATTAATCATGGAAGAAATTTAGAAGGCTTGATCCTACCAGTGAAGAAGCGTGTGTGTTTATGTGAGTGCATGTGCATGCATGCAGAAAGTGACTGTGAGGGATGCCTGTGCTTAAACTGATCAGGCAAGTTCTGTTACTTCTGTCCATTGATGCTGTTTTGAAATATGTCAGGCTGAGCCTATTAAGGTAGCTCAGAAATGCATTTTCAAAATGGCTTTTGGGCCCCGGTTCCCACACTGGTTTGCTTCCTTCGTTCTCTTCAAAATTTGCTCTCCTCAGCATTTGCTGTGCTTGTTCACTCAGATACACTGAAAAATGCATTGTTACCCAGTGTTTTTCTGACACAAAAGGTGGGGTTTGGTCCAGATCCAAAAGCATACAGGAAAAGAACATAACCGAGGGAACAATTGTATCAAACAGTGAGAAGGTAGTATGCATATGAAAGAGTACAGCTGAGTTAAAAAATATACAAGTGAAGGGAGAGGTAATTCAGTAGAAGCTCACAACTGCATTGACCTTACTGGTGTTGGACAGTGCCTGACTCCACAATAAATCCTGTGCTCCAAAGTTCAAGATTCAGCATCAGGGAAACTATGAGTTCTTCACTTCATCCCTCTTTGGCAGCATGATCATTGCATCTCCCATCGCTGTGAACCTGGTTGCCACCTCTCGTGAGGCTTGGGGCAGCACTGAGATCCCACAGATTTTTCATTCCATGTATTGATGTTTATTGTGCCGCAAACAGAGAGTCTGGTCTGAACCAGAGCCTTCAGCAAATGTGTCCTGAGTATGAGTGATGCAAAATGGAGGCAGTCACAGAAAGAATGATTTGATGATGAAAATTAACAAAGCACCTCTCATTTTAGTGTGGTGTGTTTGAAAAGAACAAAATCACTCATAAGGCCTGAAGGCTGAAAAACAGCTTTGGCAGGATAAGAGAATTTACATGTGCATTTTTTTACTGTTTCTAAGATCACACCTGTAGTATCATGCACCAATATCATACTCTTAACTTCATAAACCAGTCTCCAAAGGAAGACCACAACATTAAAGTAGATATGAGAATGGGAGTGAATTTAGCGAATTTCATCTGAGGAAATGTTTAATGGCAGGATGATCATTTTAAGGGTCATTTAATACTGGCAAAAGGAAATGACACGTAACAGAAGTAGTAACACAAAGAACAATGAATTCAATTTAATAAAGGGCAAATTCAAATTGGAAATGAGGCTAAACTTTTAGATGGTTAAGAGCAGGCAGAAAAGGAAATCATTTGCTTAATGAGGTAGTTATGACAAACTAGTTAGAAATAGTTTGGGTTCTGAATTCAGCAAGTGTGGAGTTGAATCTTTCCTGCCTGATACAGTGGGTTCAACCAGGGAGCCTAGTGTTTTGTCAACCTTGTCCATCCTATCCATTAGTTGTATTAATAATCCACACTTGAATAAAGGCCCTACAGTAGCATTGCTACATCTTGAGAATCCTTTTTTCATCTCTAACAGTGAAGAAGGAAATTAGATTTTTGGTGGCTTCACAATATGAAACATAAAGTTATGTGTGCTGTGGTTGTATGAGCTGAGATTTATAAACCATGTGGAGATTTACAGCCTCGCAGCATTTGTGTCTTTTCAGAGCCATGTTAAAGAAAGGGTGGTGGGGATTTTTCCTAGGGTTGCAAGGGACTTGGGCATTTGGCTCTTCACTGTGTTGTGGAGACAACTGAACACCCCCAAGGTAGTTGTTCAAAGTTCCACTTTCATTGTTTCCTTGAAGCAGAGTTGATCTGGCAGCTGTTAGTAATGCAGCGGTTGATCTTAATTAACCACCTCTAGGTCTTGGTTCTCCAAATGGACTCCTAAACTATTGCCTGCTACAGCATTTTTTAGGAGCATGTCTGAAAACAGCCTCCTATCTGTGTTGCCAAGAAGGCTCTATGAAAAGAAGGCTATGAATGCATACTGCCAGAATCTCACAGCTGAGTAAAAGTGGGTCAAATGTATTTCCAGTGTAAACTTACTGGAATTCATGACCAATGCAAGAATTGGCACTGATATTTAAGTCAGTGATTCTAATAGGATGAAGACAAGTGATTAACAAAAAAGTTTATCTTTTTGTGCACAGGTAATACGTTGAAATTTCTTGCTGTATTTTGAATGTATTGATGAGCACCAAGTACCTAATTAAGGAGGTTTCATAGGGGTCCCAGGTAACAGCTAATGATCTGATGAGATCATCTCTGGTGAGTTTAGAATGTCTGAAACTTAAATGTTAGCATTCGGTGCATGGAAATGGCTCATGTTATCCAACACAGCTGATGATTACTCTGTTTAAGTAACAGAATTCTCATAAGGATTTGTGCTGCTCAAAAAGTAATGCAGTTTTTCCAGGACTTTGATAATGATCAGGAAGTGAATGTAAAACTGTGATCTCATGTCATTTGGAAAGTTCATGGAATGATCTGATGGGCAAAGCTTGCTAGGGTTCTAAACTGTACATTATAAAAGAAAAAAAATCTTAAGTCATTGGTCTCTGCCAGCAGCAATGGAAGTGGAGAAAACAGATTTTATTCCTTAATTACCTGAGATTAAACTGGGTGATGTCCCATTTAGAAATAAAGAAGTGATACTTTTTGTGAAGAAAATCAATCATAGAATCATAGAATAGTTAGGGTTGGAAAGGACCTTAAGATCTTCTAGTTCCAACCCGCCTGCCATGGGCAGGGACACCTCACACTAAACCGTGCCACCCAAGGCTATGTCATAGGGTCATAGAATTGTTTGGGTTGGAAGGGACCTGAAAGATGGTGTAGTTCCACCCATCTGCCATGAGTAGGGACACCTTGCCCTGGAGATCAACCTAAATACTGGCATTGGTTGTTACCTACTACTATGGATAGCTGTGCTGGAGAGCTAATTGGAAAACTAATTTATTCCTGCAAAATCATTGCTTTTACAGAAATTTTTCTTTAAGCTTTGAGATTTTAATTGGAAAAATTGAAAATTATCTATTTCCAGCTACCAGAAAATTTCAGATGGAACCTGACTTCTGGTCAAGTTTTTTTTCCCTAGTGCAAGCACACAAATGCTTGCAGAAGTAGCCATCTGTACTGATGTGGACATTGTTCCCTCTACAGTAGAAATAAATCAAGTTTTGCAATCCATTCTGTTTTATTTCTTGGTTCTGCAACATGATTTTCTGGATGTACGGGTTACCTAGCTGCTAGCTTCTTATTACAGTTGTGAGTTTCTAAGCTTTGGTTCCAAGTTTCTGTTCCAGTCATAAGTTTGTAAGGGCTTGTGATCCTAGTTGCTCTCAGATCTTCTCTACTCTTTGCAGATGCGCTGAAAATTAGTAATAAAGTGTTTGTGATGGTCAGTGAAAGCAATGGCAGCAGTTGAACTCAATGTCAAAGAAGAAGCTGTAAAGGCTGAGGAAAGTAGATGCAAATTATCAAGAGTAAGTGCAAGACTTTTTCTGAAGTAACTCAATGTTCTTGGTTGGGGTCAGAGAACGACAATCACAGATTTAATCCACCCCTCAAAGTTGTTGAACCCGTACTATTTACACTAGTAGAGTTGTTCCAGGACCCAAGGAAAGGTAATGCTCCCTGAGTATTTTGTAGGAATATTTTTTGGACTTAGACATGCACATGATCAGTGTTCATCATCTAACATGTAGCACTTACTGGGCTCAACCATGACTGGGGAAATTGAGTTGCCAGCAGGAGGTCAGAGAAAATGATGTTGGTTCCTTCTTGCCTTCACTTCTCTAAATTAGGATCCTACATGTCCCTATTAATGCCCACAAACCTGTGCATGATTGTACTGAGCAAAGTATGGAGCCACAGAAAGCTGTGTGATTAACATTAAAGCATGCCTTCATGCAGACAGTCCTGTTGTTAGAAGTCGAAAGCACAGGTATTTCAGAATTTGTTGGGATATCTCGTGTAGGCAGGCTGGTGTCGTATTGTTAGAAAGAAGAGTCGATTGGTAATGTGCTAGTAGTTGCAGGTCACTATTCAAGACACAGATATATGCATCTCTCTGAATAACCAGTAACTTTGTGGCTTAGACTTTTGGCTGAGAAGTGGAAGATGTTACAGGATATAGTTAAGTTAGAGATTTAAACTTTAGCCTTTGATGCTGGAGCATCAGGCTGTTCCTTAGGATGCATATGCCACATGGTCTTTCCTGAGAAGGTCTCATTTTTATCCCCATGTAAAATGGGAGAAGCATTGTAGGATGAGAAAACTCTTTCCTGTGTCGTTAAGCTAAGGATTTACTTCCAGTAGCTTCCCTCCTCTAAGAAGGTGTCATTCACCTTTTCTTGGTTAGGTACCATAGGCTAATTCTTGTTTCTGCTCTGGGTCTGTAGCTGAACAGAGTAGTTCATAACTAAGGGAAAACAAGTCTTCATTTATAACTGTTCCTCTTCATTTTATCTTGGCTTGTCAGTGTCTGGCAGATTCTCCATCCTTTATGCCATTCCTCTTCAGCTCACTAACAGAGCAGTCATTAGCTCTGTATATAGTGCAGGCTCAAGGATTTCATTACTTCTCTGAAGTTTTGTTCATTTGTTCATGGGTTTTCTTTGAACTTTGTTGTCCTTATAGGTGAAAAAGCCTGCGTTCTGTTATGAATCTGGTCTTTGCTTTTTGTGTTCTTAACACTGGTAATTACTACAGCACTGGACTGACATGAATCGGTAAAGTAACTGTGCCTTACGTTTCTGTTTGGAAAAGTATTTATGATGTTGGAACGTGTATCTCATTTTGTTAAGTTTACTTGTACGGATTAGAACAATCTGAGGAGATTTATAATTGCTTTTTTTGCAATACAGCCACAAAGAATTAAGTAAAGTCCTTATAACTAATCTCTGTTTTCCTCTAGCCAAAGAAATGCTGTCATGTTTTCATATACCAGCTTATTTAGGGTCAGAGTTTAACTCCGCTCTGCATTTGATAGTCATATATAAGTGTTGCATCTGGGTTGTTTGCAGGGAATTTGGCATTCTGATTTTTAAATGCAGTGCCAAACATGTGGAGAGAACGGCATTGCTTGATTAGAATGGAGCTCATGCAGCGACGGGAGGTATATTTTCAGCAAAATTACTATGAGAAGAGACAACGACTTAGGAAACCAATAGCAATTAAAATTGTAACTGAGTTGATACTGGAGGTGGATAACTGCTAGCCTTGGATATTTGCTAGCTAGGCAGAAACTCAGAAAAGTAAGTGTTTTCTGAGAACAGAGACATTGAGGAAAGATGGCTTATGTTTGAGCACTAAGACTCAGAAAATTTACTTCAGTCCCTTTCCTGGCTGCCTCAGAGGATGCCTCTGTAGTCCTGGGGACGATTACAAATCTTTTAACGTATGTTTATGCTGCATCTAGCGATCTGGAGTCCTCATTTTAGTTAGGCTTCATGAAATTCTGGCCAACCAACTAATATTTACTCATTAGTCTCTACCAGCAAGTAAACAAGTGGTCTTTGGAAAAATTAAACTGAGTCTTGTTTACACTGAAAATGGATTCTGTGTCCTGGTCAGTGATGGATGAAAAGTGAGGCCTTCAGAGATGATGACTAAATCAGACTAGATACTCAGACCACGCATGGGATCATTTAAGTAGTTTAAAAAAATGTTCTGAGGAGGGAGTAGGGAGAAGGGGAGGCAATGCTCACTGTGAAGGCTATGAGCTATTTTCCCAAGATCTTAGTCACATAACTCAGAAAAGGGGAAGGACCTGACAGAAGTAGAGAGAGCCCTCCTTAAATAGAACATCATTATTGTTAGGAAAAGCATTTATTCATGTATTTATTTATTTATTTTCAGATAAATTATCCACAAATAATCTTATGAGAGAAATAGAAGGAAGAAGGCCAGAGAGGCATGCCAGAGAATGAAGTTTGCAGAGTCCAGGGGGTTCAGAGAAGGCTGCAGTGGGACTGCCTCTGAAAGAGACTGTTTACTTCACTAATTCTTAACGGGTACACCTTCTGGGACGCTAACCTTGGGCTGCTGCCAGGACATTCGTCTTGGACTTGGCCTCTAGGCTGGTGAGTTAGTGATGGAATGACATGTCTCTATGTTTGCAGGTTGCTCAGCGTGAGGGGTTTTGTTCTCTGATCATTCTGTTTCTCCTGCTCCAGTGATGAGAGGGTGTACCAAGTAGTTAAAGGACAAATCTGGCAGCTGGAAGACTTGGCCTCTGTTTCTGAGGCCATCACAGCCTATTTGTGAAACTGGGTAAAGCGAAGAATGACAGACATTAGATGTAGGGTTTTTCAAATGGCTCAGGGATTTCTTAATTCTGCTGTCACTGGGTGAAATAGGACTTTGACTTTGCTGCGAGCAAGGACCTTGTATTTCAGTCTGTGTGTGGAGTAGGTGGGTTTCTGTAAGCATTTGGATACAAAAAATGTGTGCCTGCAGCAGCTCAGGGAATTGATGCAACTTTTGCAGATGCTATTTTGTGGGTAGGGGAAGCACAGTTTAACTAAAAATGTACTGTAGTTCACATTCAGGCCCTAGTTATATCTGTTCAAATCCAAACTAATGTTGCTGGTCTGTTTATCCAGAGTTCATTGTTACACAAATGTCTGCCGCTTCACAGTAACTCTGTATAGGTAGGTGTGATGCAGTTTGGGCAGGGGAATGGTGAATGGAAACTAGTTTAGTCCTAGAATATAACCCAGACTAAGCAAATAGCATTGCAAGGGATTAGCTTTGTAATACTGCTTTTCCACTGTAGCATTACAAGAAGATACGATTTGTAGTTTGCACCCAGTTTGTGCTGTCTGAAACTAGGAAAAGTTTCCACTTTGGAAAGGTTGGAGCTTCTGTTTAGAAAACAAAGGTATTTTTAAGTTCCTTATAGAAAGTTATTTTTTTTTATTTTGACAGAAATAGGAAGTGTTTCTCTCTGATTTTGTAGAATAATGGACCCAACATAGAGTTTTTCAGAATAACCCATCTTGTCCCATCCTGTAGATTCATTTCACTTTGGACTGTTGGTAAAGACGTGGGTCCACACAAAATAGTTTCAAGGGAAGTGGCAGGTCCTTCAGGCAGCTTCTAGCCTGGGAGTCCTCAGAAAAAGAAGGTGCATGAAGGAGACTGCAGGAGTGTATCAGGTGGTGCCATTTGCAGACAACAGTCAGCAGAAAGGTCTTCAGTAAGCCCCAGAAATCCCAGATATAGGATTGAGATCTGCAGGATCTGTTCATCTGCAGGTTGGTACACTGAACATAGATTTGGTATTCTGACAAGGGAAGACAGGACCATATGGCCTAATCCTGCTGCTGGAGAATACTACATAGCCAGAGGGACAGAATACCACTGTCCCTAGAGAAAAGAATTAGTTGTATGCTCCTTATGTTCTGGAGGCTTGCTCAAGTAAGTCCCTCCTGTGCTGTGGCCAGTCTAGAGGCAGAGAAATGTTATCTTACCAAGAGCTATTTGACTGCTTATTGGGAATCCCAGAAGCCCTGTGATTTTGGTCATAAAATCTGCTTGGCCTTTCAGTATTTTAGTTTGTGACATGGCTGCTGCAAGCTGGGGTTGCTGGCTTGGAGCCATCAGCACTGTAGCAGACCCTGCTAGATGCTTCTCTGGAGTCCTGCAGTGTGAGGCAGCAGGGAGCTGCACAGGATGCTGGCAGAGACCAAGGCAAGCTTGGTCCCCTCACACCTCTTTTTTAGTAGGCACGGCACAACCAAAAGGCTGATGTGTCATTATTGACAAATCAAGCTTTACGGTCAGAAGAGAGTGTTCTTGGAAATTTCCTGGGCAGATCTACTCACTATATCCTGGGTCTGGTTTAGAAACAACGCAAAGAGTGAACTTTGATCGATGCGTTTGACTTCTCTGATCCTCATCTCCCAGAATGGTGCTCAGCAGCCGTACTCTTTGGAAGAGGAATAGACATTTTCGTTGACTAAAGATGTTTGCAACTATTTTCTGTCCCCCCTTGAACTCCTGATATTCATATTCATATTGTCAGTGCTAATGAGAGTCATGACTATATGCTAAAGAGATCCTCCGTCCCTTAAAACTTCTCTTGCATTAGCCAAAGGAAAAAAAAGTAATGAACTCCCTCTGAATTTTTGACTCATCCAATCACCTAAATTAATCAGTGTTAAAGAAAAGTGCGCCTCTTGGTGTGACCACCCAGGGTGCTCTGTCTGGCTCCATGACTTACATTACTTTGTCTGGGTATCACATTGTGCATATAGTGCTCTGTCCTCAGGTCCCTGCCACACTTACACTGTGTAATCAGTCTGAATTTGGGCTGAATGTTAGCTAGAGCAGAAAACTATTTCCAAGCAACTGTAGGTTTACTTTAGAACTTTTAGGAATTTTTTCACCAATATAAACCCACTGAAGGAAAGAGTTTATTTAGATGCACACCTGTTGAAACTAGAATTTAGATGTAAATGTTGTCTTCAAGCAGTATCCCAGGCCCTGCCTCTGTGACCTTCCATGTCACATATATGCTTTTGGTGACAAACTTAAATTAACAGTTATTGCTCTATGTGGAGAAGGCAGGAATTAAAATAATGTCTAACTCCATGGTGTTCTCATTGCAAGCAATGGGGGCTAGCGTTTGGGCAACACTGGCCCTTAAGTTTGGGTTCCTCCCTTCCCCCAGCTGTGCCACTGGCTTGCTGAAAAATCCTGTGCAAATCACTCACCTTCTCTGGTTGTTCAGTTTTGCTTTTGTAAAGGAGGAACAATGATTCCTTTCAGCTGTGCCTCCACAGCAGTGATTGAGCAGGGCTAACAAGCAGTAATGCAGTCTTCAGGGAGCGGCAGTGCTGAACCTACTCTAGTGAGTGTTTTGTACTAGGAGAAGAATGGATCCTTAAAGTATTTAATCAACAATCTCTGTGTATACATACCCCCACTTCTGCATTAAATACTCTTAGTGAGTTAGGGCTTTATTATGTCTTTCCCTTTTTTGTTTATCTCATGTTCTCATCAACAGGAGCTTCACGTTAGACCATGGTAAATCTTTTTAACTATGCTTTTACTGGCTATAGTTGTTAGGAAATCTTGTGCATACTTTTTATCATTATTTTTTAATAGTGGCACCATTTTCCCTTTCTGAACTATCCTGTCTTTTTAAAAGGGAAGCAATAATGAATTTCCATATGGGCTATACCTTGTAAAAAGATTATCTCCATTTATTCTTTGCAGAAGGTTTTCAGAAGGGAAGACACTGTTCCAATGCACAGAAGCAATTTTTCTTTTCAATGGATCCTGTGACTCAAATCTGAAACTTTGCTCCCAGAGGAACACTTTTCAAATGTTTACTTACTCCTTGATTCCTGATAGGCAGTCTGGAAAGAAAAGATGAGGTGTTACTCCTGAAAGTTATACTGCTTTATGTTGTTTGAAAGGCAGAGATTGAACTGATTTGTCTAGCAGTTTCCCTTTTCTCAACTGGGGGAAAGAAGTCCTTTGTAGCTCAGGCTTTTATCCACAGTCCAGTAAAAGTTTTATATATATATATATATATATATATATACACGTAAAAAAATCATGCAACATTTATATAAAGCCCTTTATCTTGATGACTCCAAAATTTATGAAGTAATTTGTCAACTACTTTCCTCAAAATTTATCTCTTACACCAGCACAAAAATGGAGGTATTTCTATGCTGGGTGAAATTATTCTTGCTACTAAATAGCTTTTGAAAGTAACCATCAGACTTGTAATGCATGTGTTACAAAATTTTAATCTAAGAATTTTAGAAACTTTTTCCTGGTCATCTAAGGGGATTTCATTAAATATGAAGTCACCTTCTTGTTTGAGTGAGGAGGAGAATGGTGCACAAGGCATGTTGAGCAGGAGAGGATCAATTCTGTGTATGCGCTGCAGGTAACTGGGAGGAAAGGTAAATAACACTGAAGACAAAACCAGTGTCTTAAAGTGAGTCCCTTCTGCCAGTCACTTGGTGACAAATTCCTGTTCTGTGGCACAGTTGGAACAGATTTTTTCATTTGCGCAAAACCTGCATAAACTGATGGGATGCCTGCTTCTCTTGGGTACCCCTGTACCCAAACCTGGCTTAGAGAGAAGCGTATGTCCAAGAGGGGATTGTCTTCCCAGGGCTTGTAATGTTCCAATTTGCTCTTTACCTCACTGGTAACACCATGACCTTCCATAGCCAGCATTTCCATAACAAAAGCCTTATATATGAGCAGCATTTCCCTCTTCTGCAGGGGATCTGTAAGCACATCCCGCATACATACGTACTCTGCATCTGTAAGGCTTCATCGGAGGATTTTCTTGGTTCCTGAACCTTTCCCTTGTGCAAGTCGTTGGCTACCTTGTGAACAAACACGTTGCAAGGTGACTAAGGGTATCACGATGGGATCCATAGCGTGAGTGTGTTAATGGAGTCAAGTGCGCTTTATTGGCTCCAGTGTCTTTTACTGCACCCTTGGCTCATTCATGCTTCCTGTATGAAACTTGGCTGAAGGAATCAGAACTGCAAGACATCATCCCAAATTCCATCTGGGATGCGTAACTTGGCTACATGACACTCTCCCCTCTTTGCCCCCCTTAGCCACTTCCCATGTTAAATAGTTTCTCAAGACTCAAAAGGGAAGGGGGAGATAATCTCCAGGCCAGTGATTCTGATAAGTAGAAAAATTGCATAAATAAATAAGCCATGATTAATAGTAAGAAATTGTCACTTGTCCCACTTGCCTGGAAGTTGTAGCTTGCTGAAATGACAGACCTTGTCTTGCTGTTGGGGGGGTTCGGTTGCAGAGGGTGAATGCTGGGGGTAGGGCTTTATTTTGCACATATCTTCAAAGTGAAAAAAAAAAGTGTGATTTATTTTCTTTTGCTGCAGCCTGCTCCCAATTTTCAGTTTACATTAATAGCTGTGGGAACAGCAGTTCTTATTGCCATATACTATAGCTATTAACACTGTGTCTGGTTTGACAGTACATCTCTCAACTTTTTTTATTCCCTCGTGATCATGAAATATGTATCAGCCTTCCTTTTTAATCTCCTTTGGCATGTCCAGCTAGTTAATTTGTGTCTTTCCTCCTTTAGAATTGCATTTTTCTAACATCATGTACTTAATCAGGAGAAACAAACCAACTCCCTTTTAAAACATCCTTTTTTTTTTTTTCAATTAGAAATTTGTTTGAATTCATATTTAATGGACTGATTTCTCCAGGACCCCCTAACAGCTTTCTATCCCAAATGTTTGCTTCACTGGTATTTTAATTGCTATAATAATCAGCATTCTGAATAAGAGGTCTTTCCCCTAGCTCGGTAAATCCATACTGGCTGAGTAAAGCATGGCTGTGATTTATGTGCAGATAAACAGCTTTGGATCCTATCCAATCACTTCATCAGTTTTAATTTGGCTGCCTAATCAGTAGCAAACAGAAGAGTTGTTTCTTGTTGGGTTTTTTTTTGGTTTTGCTTTGTTTTGTTTTGTTTTTAACAGAGTGGGGAGTGTCAATACAGGGTTTGGCATGTTCCCCAGAATGGTAGAGATAGCTCCCCACTTCTCATCATGTACATGTCAAAGTCAGTTCTAACTTTCTGAAAGAGTTTATATGAAGGGGATGAGATGCCAAGACCTGCTTTTGGGCCCTCTTTGGTATCTAAGGAACCATACAGATATGCAGTCTGAACAGGAGTCTGCTCTTATGTTTCGTGAAGGACATCCCTCCAATGCCTGAGAAAAGTGGAAGGGCTCATGTAGAAGCAGATTATATTTCCTGTGTGTTTTTAGGGGTTGATGCCTTTGAAATTATTTTCAAAGCAATCATGTAGCTGCTGTTGCTGTTTCTAATAGACAAAAAGACTGTGACATAGTCCAGGAGGGGGGGGCGACTACTGCCTGTGGGGTGCAGCTGTGTAGGGGTAGATATCTCACTGTGCAGCCCACTCTTACCTTTGCAACTCCAGCCTGTAGTTTGCTGTTACGTGTCAGCTATGTGCACAGTACTATAAAGGCCAGGCTGGTGCAGATGACCCCAGACTGAGGCTCTTCTAATTTAAGGCTCATGACCACAGTCCCTGACCTCATTTTTGGCTACAATAACCCAAGCAAATGTCTGTTAAGGTTAAAACATTAGACCATTTACCTTATTATCTGTTAGTGCCATGTGTCCAGAGGTAAAGTGTTCTCTGATTTATAAGCAGCCTCTAAAGGATTACGGAGAGCAACCCCGTTTTGGTCATCAGATCTAGGGCAAGTAATAACATCTGTAAATAACAAAGCTTACCTAAAGAGCTTAGCACAGTTTGAGCAGTAAACCATGGCTTTGGACCTCTGAACCTTGTCAGCTATCCTGACTGTCCTTCATTTCAGTGTGTAACTGTGCCTGGCTACTTCCTTTATACTGCAGAACTACAAGAGATATTAGTAGCTGTTCTTCTGTATCTATTTTTTTTTTCCTGTTTCATAGCAGCCCTTGCTATGCAAGCAAGCAGCAGGCTGGGGCAAGCTGGGCTGGGCTGGGCTGGGCTGGGTGGCCACCACTGGACTACTGAGGAGACAGGTTAATTGGGAAGGAGAGAACATTGGCATTGTTACTGTATCTTCTTGGGGGTTTACTTCATAACCCAGATGACACCTTTTCCATGTCAGGTTAAAACCCCACAGCAGCTCTGTGTTGCACTATTACCAAGAAGAATCCCAACCAGAGCGGCTAAATTCAAACTTTTTGGCTCAGCCTTAATTGCCTGCACACACCCATAGCTGTGCACAAATAGTGCTTTGAATCATCATGAAATTCAGAGAATTAGGCTGGGCTGGAGGGAAGGGCAGGAGATTGGGTTTGTGGCATTTTGGGATCAGTTTGCAGTACAGATGTGTGTGTCCTGAGGGACCTTGGGTGAGGTGTCTAACTCATCTGCTGCGTTGTTTTTTTTCATAGCTTGGAAAAGGGCAGTAGTATCTCCCTGCCTTGGACTGGGGGTGAGGAGACGCTAAACCCCATTAATGAAGAGAAGACATTCACATCCTGTGGTGGTTCTGGTACAGCTCTACCTGCACTATGGCAGTCACAGGGGCTTTTATCTGCAGTGCTTGAAGATTTTTCTGAAGTGGTTGTGAGCATTTTTGTACTCTCTTTGTGAATGCTGAGAGCAAGGCAATGTCTTGCCCAGGGCGGGGGGAGCAGTCAGTGACAAGGTGGCAGTCATGCCCCTGCCAGCAGATCCCCCTGAGCAGAGCTCAGCTGGCAGCTGCAGAGATACAAGTGTAACCCTGGGGAGAGTGGAGGCGCCTGCTCACTTCTGTTCCACAGGGGTTGTGAGCTAGATGTTGTGATAGATGTTGCCCGTAGTCCGCTTTTTACTTTGGGATGGGCAGTTTGTTCTTTGAATTTGGGAATTCCCTGCTTTGTCTAAGACAGCACAGATCTGGAGGTGTATGTGGAGGTGGAAGTTTGACCATTATACTATGCTACTTACGTTACCCTGCTTCTTTTTAAATCGATGGCAGCACTATGGAGTGATTACTGAGCTTGGGATTTTCTTGGCTTTGATGGAGCACAGTGTACAGATCTGATTCTTTTTACCTCAACAGGAGCTCTGAACATCCCATTCCTCTTAAAACAAATGTGAAATGAACTTTTAAAGTTCTGAAAGATGAAGACTATCCCATCTGTCTGTGCTGCTTTAATGGAGAGATAGGAAAGGTTTCATCCTGTAACCTGAGAGAGAATTAAACATCTGAGGAGTAGTTTCAGGAGAAGGCTCAGTTTCTTGCAGATCAAAGGGTGAGTCTCAGGAATCCCCTATTCTCTGGCCAGAAGAGGGCTGTTATGTTTAGAGAGTTAAGCAGTTTGCAGAAAAAAAGGTCCTTCTAGTGATCGAGCCTGAGAGTTTGAGCTGACCAGTGGCTAACATTTTAGGAAAGACTACCAGTCCTGGATGTTTGAGCTATGAGATGCATCTTATTTTCTTACAGCCTGGTATGCTGAGCTCTGAACTGCCTCCTGGGGTATCAGCAAAAATGCATTTCTGCTCTTAACCATTTTAAAGAGGAAGAGTAAACTGGCAGTGAAGGCTGAGTCCTTTTGTGGGGTGCTCTGTCCTTGGGTTTCCCATCTTCAGGATTAAGCCCTGGCAGAACAGCTGCAGAAATTTTCACATCTTTGTCCTTTTCCTGTGATTTCTTCCACAGCAGAAGACTGATAGGGGAAGAAAGGAAATGTGAGAGTTCATATGCACATTAGTCTTAAAATGTTGAAAGAAGGGACTGTGAGACCATTTTAAGGGTTATGGAAATGTGATGAATGATGCTTCTTGTAGAAAACAGTTACTTCAGTCCTCTCAGTGAACTGGGTGACTGGTTCCTTTGTTGCTTTTTTCAGATGATGCAGTATTTATTATGACCTTTTCTTTATTCTTTTTTATTTTTGTTTTCCTTTTTCTATTTTTCCCCTTTTTATCTTTTCCTTTTCCTTATTAACGTAATTTAGAAGCCAGTGTTCAAGCAAGAATTACCAGGGTGGTTGGAAGTCTGCCTATGGTTTAAGTCTGATGGCTGGTCCCTGAGTGCAGCACCTTAACCCACAGAAGCCCTTTGGCATGAAACAGGGTTTTGGCAGACCGGAAAAAACATTTTGTCTTTTTAGTATCTCTGTTCCTTGTCTGTTAGGTAGAGTTAGCAGCATGTGCTCCTTCTCAGGACTGTGGCAACTTAAAAACCATCTGGTTTGCGAATGCTCAGCCATTGCTCTAATGGAAGCCATGTAAATAACAAGATAAATAATTTCAGTGAGATTGGCTGTTGAGCATGATAGTTAGCAGGGTCAGAACCTCTTCACAGTGAGTCATTTCTTACTGGCTGAGTGGGGGTTGGACATAGCCTTGGGTGGCATGGTTTAGTGGGAGGCGTCTCTGCCCATGGAAGGGGGCTTGGAACTTGATGATCTTAAGGTCCTTTCTAACCCTAACTATTCCATGATTCTATGATTTGTGCTCACAAACCACTGTGCAGAAGCATCCTCTGTTTTTTGCTGTTCTGTCATTTCCCTGCCTACTCTTCTAGGTCCTTGATACCTTGCCGGTAAGCTCCAGGGTGCAGGGACTACCACAGCCACTGTCTGCCCTGCTCAGGCACAGGGTAGCTTTTGGTGTGATGCTATAATACAAAATTAAAGGATAAATCAGTAGGGGAAAAAAATATCTAAAATTTGTTATAATTTGTAATAATTTTTTCTCTACTTTCATCAGATTGTGGTGAAATTGGGGATTTTGGGTAAGACAAAATGGTGAAAATGATGAAAATAACCTTTGAGGTGTGAGTTTCTTCAGCATATTTGCTAATTCTGTGTTTTACTTGGCATCAGCACCCTTTGTGTTTCAAAGAAGGGGAAATATGGGCTCACAGCTGTCATGCTAGCTGTCTGCCCTGCCAGGCTTGGTGTAAGTCCTGGGGCAAATCGTGCAGGCTGTGTTCACACATCTTCATCTGGCTGTAGCTCCTGGATTGGCTTGACCAGTTTAAAAAGGTCTTTACTAACCTGTATCTGGCTGCACTTGTGAGTAGTTCTGCTGTTAGAATGGAGGGTGCAATGAACTCTGGCAGGGGTGAATGATGAGGCAGGGTGGTGGGGACAAGAATGTCCCCAAGCAGAGCACTACAGTGAGGAATAAGATGTGTGTTCACAGCCTACATTTCTCACTGGTGCAACTTTCCCACTTGGAAACTGGGACAAAATCAATTGCTTATCTCTTTCCTGAGGATGAAGCACTCAGGATTGTGAAAAGTTCAGGCAAGGTTGCACAATTTCTGAGTTCAATTGAATGTGTTATTTTTTGTTCTACAAACATTTGCTGCTAGTAAATCTGTAGGCTAGGATTTTTGGAGAAAGTGGATATGGAGAAGATGATTGCAGCTGCAGCAGGTTTTGAAGCAACCTTTGGATGAGCATTAGGGAAAATATTTTACACTGTGGTTAAACGTAAATAAGATGATCTTCACATTTTCATTTCGTTTCCAAAATAATATCAAAATTTGATGTTAAATTCTCTTTCCCATCAGATAGAAGGTTTAGTTAGAAATATCTACTGAAGACTCTTTTTCTGATGTTTTCACAGGTGACTGAGGATTTTCCCTGGAGCATGACTTCGAATATGACACTTCAGTAATGCAGACGCTGTAAGTAAATAATATCTTGTTTGCAACCTTTCTTTAACAGCCATGTTTATACTCTTTTCAGAGCCTTCCTAGAAGTCATCTTTGCTAGACTCTACCTTGCAATGAGCTCACAAGGAAGTGACTGGATGATGACATGGTTTCGAGGTTGATCATGCCATTTTAGACACTTTGCTTTTTCAGCTTCTTGTTTCATTGAAGAACTGCAATAATGGTTGCTTAATCTGCAGGAAGAAAGCCCGAGACATCTGTCAGTACTGCAGGAAATGCCACAAGGAGACAAAAATAAAAATACCTCATTAGCTTAGATGAACACTGAATAAAATGCAGTGATACATTACCAAAAGCTGGCATGCAGTCCTCTTCCCAGGCACAGAACAAAGGCCAAGAACCTTATTTTGCATGTGATACCACTAGTTTAAAAGGCTTACTAGAAGCTGAATGAATTAACCTGGAGGGATGCTCACCTGGTCATGTATTTGTTGGCTTTTGCTAACTTGTCAGAGTTGGGTATCTGTGAAGTCTTATCACAAAGGCAAGCTTTGGTGCAGTTCCTGGTTGTGAATGCTTGAAAAAGATGCAATTTCCTTCTCTACGTCAACTTTTACCACATTTTTCTGAGGTGAATTAGTGAGTTGTTAATTTTGGTGCCTCTTTTCTGAATTCTGCATTGTTTTTCCTAATCAATTCTCTCAGATCTTCTCAATCTCCATTTAATTCAGTCAGCTACTCAACATCCAAATCTGTTGTAATAAAGAGAGTACTAATTTTTCCTTTTATTTCAATTGTAGTTGATGGCTTTTGTCAGGTGTTATCATATAACTCAATCACCCGCCATTGGAATTTGTAATTTAATCAATAAAGGAAGCCATTTTTCTCAAGGAGATCAAAAGAGAAAGAGCTCAAGGAAAATGCAAGGTAAAAGGAAGGTGAAGAACAAAAAAGGGTGATAGGAGCTGTGGTTTACACTTAATAGCTGCACACCCTGGTGGCTATATCTGCCCGGCAAGTAGCAAGCAAAAGAGATATCACTTTGAGAATTAATGAATCTAATGATTGCACCTACCCACTCATCTTACTGGATCTACAGGGGAAATTATGGATGTTATTTAAGTTGCTATTGCAGGTTCCTTGTACAACTCCACCACACCAAATGGTGTTGGCAATCCTGTACATGAGCAGTACTGTTCACACTCAAGGGAGTCACCCAGAGCTGAAACTCTGGAACTATGTACTATGTGAAACTGTACCACATGGCACTAATACGAAACTATACTCCAGCCTGTCTTTTCACATGCTTTTGCTGCTTTGCTGTTGCTTTAGACAAGGGCAGAGGAGCGAGTAGCCATGACATCAGGCCACTCTTGATGTGCTCACTGAAAGGCTAAAGGCTTTGCAGCATAGGGATTGGCCTTTACTGGCCTCAGTAAAGGGCTGCTCTGTCCCTTGCCTTTGTGTTTCCTTCCACTTCTGCTGCTGCCCCAAAAGAGGATTTGGTACTACACTGGCTTGTGAGGATGAGGAGATGGCTATTCAGTACTAGCAGTGAGAGTTCTCTTATTTTCATGCCCTGGCCCATCTGAGATGTGCAATGTCTGGAAGAGCATCTTTTCCATTTCTGCTGCAGAAGTGAATTTTGCCCCAGGGATAAAGGTTTATTTTGCCATCAGCCTTTGGAAGGCAACATGCCTTTTTCGCACTGTCAGGCCACTTTGAGCAAGGTCTGGGAGGGAGATTGAACGCCCCGCTCAAGAAGCACTTGTGCTGGGTCATGGCTGGGAATTTTTCCTTGGCTTCTTGACTTTGGAGGGAAGTGGCCTGGACAGGTCTCAGGTATCAGGCCTCTGAAGAGTCAGCCATGGCTTTGCTGATAAATTGCTGATAAGTATTATGGTCTCAACTTGGCAAGGTCTGCAGAACACAGCATGGAAGGTACCAAAATTATTCATTCAGAAAATGTTAACGTTTAGAATCACAGTAAATCACTTGGTCTGTAAGGGACATCAAAATGCTGATTTTCTTATGTCCCTCCCAAAACCCCATTGCTAGCACCGTCCCTACATTTTCTGCAAAGCAAATGTTGAGCCAGCCATTGAAATATACATCTTTGGGAATATTTAGAACATGTTTTTTTGACTGAAACAGGCACATTAGTAAAGAAAGGCTTAACAATACATTTGGGTGATTTTTTAATATGTGGTGTGGAATTTGTCTTGAAGATTTTAGTACTCCCTTGAGTGCTACTCAAAGCTGAGTAAACAAGAATTTAGAGAGTCTTCAGGTGCTCATTTTCAAACTGGGTTGACAAACTTTTCCTGTGGTAAGCACATAATTTCATAAGACAATCAACTGATGAACTCTACAATGAATAGTCTAAAAAACCCACAACAAAACACGCCAAGCACTCTACAGCAAAAGTTATCAATTAATTGTGACAGAGACTTACCTCAGTGTTTGTTAAATGTTGAGCATCATGAATTGAAGAATGCCTGGACAAATGTTGCATTGAAATGGCTTGTTCCTAATTTCTCAGTATTTCTGCCTTCCTGCACCCCTCTTGAATCCAAATCCTGCTCCTGTTTTGCAAAGCTACACCAGGATGTTTTGGAGAAGGCATGCCTGAAGTGTGCCAATCAGGTGACTACAAGATCTATGAAACTGCAACTGGCAGACAAATCACTCTTTCTGTCCTTGGAAAATGTCATAGAAGCTTTTTCCTGTATGAGCGATATTGTAAATATTGTTCATCTTTTTTTCATGAACCAGTGTCTGGGTCTGTTTTCCAGCTTTTCAGCAGTGACAAAAGATTACCAAACATGCACTATATGATTGCCTATGATCCCTGGTTCCTTCTGGTGCACACCAGAAATGTCATCAAAGTTAGTGCCATTCTGCCTGTCCTGTCTGGGAGCAGAATTTCTCCCACTGAGTAGCTTGATGTGCTGTGTTTGAAGATTAACTCTTTGAGGCAACCAGACTTTGACTGGCCAAAGCAATCAGTGTTTTGCCTTGCCAGGAATCCTGGGGAGCCCAACTGTGAGAGATTAAAAGCTTCTGATGAGAGCTGACGTTGAAAACGTTTCTCGGGGTTGGCTTAGTACTCAAGAGCTCAGTGCTTTGTGGAATTGGAGCATCCTCTGACATAAGCAATGGCACATGTAGACTGCCCCTCTGTCCTTCCTGCAGTGACTTCCTCTTTTCACCTAAAAGCAGAAAATAAGTAATTATGCTTTAGTCCCACTTTTCAGTGGTATCTTGCACAAATCTCTCCCACAGAGCAGAGTATCTGGGGATTTGAGAATCATGCATGTGTATAGTGTGTCCCAAAGCATTTACATGTATGTTCATTCATCCCCCCCCACTCACCCTTGCCCCTTGATTTTAAGCTGCAAAAACATTTTGAAACACTTGGTTTTTTTCTGTCCTGCCCCCAGCACTAAGTCACCCATTTTAGTGATTCCATACAGATTAGGAATTTAAGAAAAAAGCAAACAACAGTGCACCTACTTTTATCTCCTCTCTTAAAGGACATCATTGAGTTTTGCTTCTACTGCTTTTGAATTCAACAGGCTGCGGAAGGACTGGGTGTCATTTAGCTATTAAAGATTTTTGTTTTCCTGATCATTGTGAAGTAGCATCATTAACACAGGCAAATTACCATGCTTCACTGTGCTGTGTCCATGGTACATTAGAGGCCCTTTCCTATTGCTAAAGCTGTGTCTATTCTTCTGTAAAACCAGAGGCCCATTGGCAGTTCTTTGGCAAGTGAGACAGAGAGACTATTTAATGAGAAGAGTGGTCTAATAAGGGGGAAGAAGTTCAACATGACAAGTGCAGGGGAAGATAGCAGAAGACTGATTTCTAAATCACTGCATAATTGGGCCAAAATACTCATCCATTTTCACAGGACCAGGGAAGAAGGGAGCTGCAGTTTGGAGGTAAATGAGTATGAGTAACATGATTTTTCCAAAGTGCATTTTCAAAAAGTCAAGCACTCTATTCCATTTCTCTTCCCCATACCAAGTGCTGTGCTTTTAGACTAATGGAAACTGGCTTGTATTGCTTAATTTTTTTCTCTGAAATGGCGTATTGGCTTTTGGTGAAGAAATCGGACTTATGCTCAAATATGTCTGGATTTTACAAATAGGTTTTTAGTTTAATAAGATGAAACCAATTAACCAGAAAAGTCATTGCCAGTGGATTTTACAAGTACATAAAAATATATTGCTTTCTCTTGAAACATTTCATCACTCTTCTAAATGTTCCTTTTTCTTTCCTTTGCCACCAGTGACAAAGCACTGTGATGAATTTGTCCCCTCATGCCTTTTCCTGAAGACATTGATCTCTGCCCCTGATCCTTTGTGTGTATGTAGGGGGTTGGTAGGCATATGCATATACATGTATTTATTTCTGTTTCACTCTGCCCCTGGTGTTGTTGAGTGTGTTTAACTTGTGGCCTGAGGAAAAACAGAGCGCAGAAGCTATAAAAAGGTGTTTTTAAAAGGTTACTTAAAGTGGCTCAGGACTCAAGGGCTAATAAGCATTCTCTCAAAACCAGGTGTTAATGCAACTGCTGAAACATTTGGTGCAGCAGAGTCACTGGGGAAGGCAGAAGCACCTGGTTGTTACCCCACTGCCTCCCTGGGAGAGGCAACATTTCCTGGAAACTCTTCTGAGGTCTCCAATTTTGCCAGCTCTACCTTGCAAATGAGGGTGGGGACAGGGACACACCATCTCACAGCGGCACAAAGGCACAGTGGTCTGTGGAACTGAGGACTGGTCTCTGCCTGCCTGTCTCTGAACTGTATTGCTCGTTTAATCAATTCCAGTGATATTTTGCTTCCATTCTGAGTAATGAAATCTGAGGGAATTTTAATATGAGACACCATCAGCCTCCTCTACACCTAAAATTCCAACAACTCTCTGCCTGGGAGAGGGCTGGGTGATACACAGGACATGGGCGCTTGCTGATGAACCACAGGATTTCTCTTTCCATTACCTCAGCTTTCCCACTTTCCTTATAGCCTTGCCTTCTGCTTAAATTGCAAAGGTTATTAATTTCTATGAGCGTGTGGGGTGGTAACTTAGGCAGACATTGCCTTGGGATGATATGGTTTTCTCTTCTCTGATCAGCTCTATGTAAACTGAATCAAGAGTCTGATTTGATCCCTAATAATTTCGCTAGCTTGCTGTAGTTACTAGCCGATACAGAGATGACTAAAACATGGTGCTCTGGAATAAAATAGTCTGTCCAAGTACTAGCATACGACATGCAGAATTAGCTGTTGCAAACAGACATCTCTCTTCACACCAGCTTTGCCCAATCATTCAAGAAAACATCTGTATCATACGTAAGAATAGCAAACACTAAATTTTGGTAATGGGAAAGGCTTTATTTCTCTTCTTCTGAAAGCAATGGGAGTGCCTCCCAGGGCAGTGCCCTTTTTGCATCCGTTTAGTAGTGGTTCTCACATTTTAAAAATAAGTCTAGATATTTTACCAGCAGCCTGACATCATTACTAATGCTGTGTGTATTTACCATATAACTGGTGATCTAGTTGAAGGAAATTACTACATGGAGGGCGTTAAAGGAGATACCCCTTGCAGTGGGGTGTGAACTTCACCATAAGCCAAACAGTTGCTTCAAGTCCTCCTGGATTTGTGAAACTCTCTTAACTTGCCACCCCAAGTTGTGAATGATGCTGCCCTTTAAAAAAGCCAGGAAAGCCCAACAATAACATGTCCTTCTAGGAGCTGTGACATGAGTAGCATGTGCTCATTGGCATCCAGGCACTTCTGCTTATTTAATTCTCACTTTTTCTTGGCCTTTGTTGAATTCCTATCCTGTCCCTCTTATTAAAACAGCCTTGCTCCTCCAGGGAAACCTTCCCCCATTCAAACAAACGATACCAACACCAAATAACCTCTTTGTAGTATCAAGTTTTGTCCTGCATTTGTTTTAAAGCTTCCCAGGAACCCTTGGCTACTTCATGCAAACTGTTAACTTGAGGGTAATAATTTTGTCTGGGTTTTGTCACAGAAATTCAATTAAGGAGGATTATGAACACAGTTGTAGGCCTGTTTCATTTACAGTTGCAAATGAAACCAGGCCACACACTGTTCGTTTATATAGGAAAAGAGATGCTGTGTAGTTTTAGGTGGCTGAATTACCTGCATATTCCTTTGTGTGGCTTCACTTATTGCAAAAGGGAGGGGAAGGAGACTAACAAAGTGAATAAAGTACTGACAGAAAAGTGGGAAAGAAATCACCAAGGGTAAAACTACCCCCACTGCTTTTCCCTAGGAGGCACACTTCCTGTGTACACATAATAAACTCCACAGGGAATTTCTTCCTCCTTAGAAAACATATCCCAAACGGCAAGAGTGAGTAGTCTTTTATTTATTTATTTATGGTTAACAAAGAGCAATATTCCATTTTCATGGCCTTGGTTTGGCTCCAAGTCCCAGAGCCACCAGGGCCAAGGCGTACAGTTTCACTTTTTTGCTGTTCTCATTTCTGGGCGATGCAAACCAACATTTTTATTCCTTTTTTTCTCTTTTCAAGTTTTTCTGCAGCTGAATTCCCCCAGTGGGAAAGAGGAGGGGGAGGGGAGAAGAAGACATTTACCAGATTGGAGCAAAATGACAGTTGCTACAGAGGCTGGCTCCTGGTTGAAACAGAGTCTTTGGAGATAGTGAAAGAAGAAGAGATTTTATTAGTTTTGTGGGATGCCTTCTTTAGTTATGAAGGGCAAAACAAAGGCAAAACTTGTCTTGGTGTAGTCTGATGAAATGTCTCTGTAAAGGAGCAATATATCTGAGCTTTGCTTTGCCACACTGAACTTGGGAATTACTTTGCACAATTCCAGAGATACTTGAAAGCTATAGCTCTTGGTCATTTCTTCTTTATGTAGGCTTTGTCCCACAGCTTTAGACTCTGTCGTCTAACCTTTTGGCTGGGAAATCCCACACTGATTTCCCTGGGGTATTTCCTGCCTGAAGACATGGAGAATGTGTCTTGCTATTGCTAATAAGGCTTAGCTCACATTTACTAAATTTTATTCGTAAGGATGTATTACCATTCTGCAGGTGGGGAAGCGACATGCCCATGGGTACAAACACAGCCCCAGTTGAGTCAAGAGCAGGAACAGTCCTGCTACTGAGTGCTGGAGTGCCTGCTAAGAGACCTGCACCGTGCATCATTTTTGATTAAGGCTCTCGTCAAGCATACTCATTTTCCTCTTGTTTCTTACTTTCTTCCTGATCCTTCAATTCTGGGAAGGTTTTTACTGTCCTTACTGTGGTTTCAACTACCTGCCCAAGAGGCTTACTAGATTCTTCAACTGATAAGGGGAAATAAGCTCTTTTGTTTCTAGCTTTAGATCAGATACTGTTTCCATATGTCTCCCTGTATACAGCCTTGACACTGTTGAAAACTGAAAGGGAAGCAGGCAGCTTATTAGCTCTCAAAAACTCCAGCAAAATTCACTGGAAGTGATGCAGTGAAATGTGAACAATATCTAATTTTGCTCCACATCCAGGGCAGTTCATCCTGAGATGAGGGGCTGTTACAGCAATTTGTATTTCTCAGTTGTTTTGTGGTAGGGTTGTCTTGTGTCAGACCCAACTTGTGAGAGTTTGTTGTTGAGGCAAAGCCTGGATGAAAAATACGAAAGGCCTCATGTAAAGGACGATCTCTGAGTCTCTTGCTTTTAAGGCACCTTTCTGAAGAGGTTAGGACAATTTAATTCAGTGGCCTCAACAGCTTTCAGTCCAGGCGAGCATGACTTTGAAGTGGGTATTATAACTAGATGGATGTGAGTTTGAATAACCTTGCAAAAGTCAGTGGGTTCATACTGGCACAGAAACACTGGGGGAGAAAAGGAGGAGGATCGGGATTTTGCATAACTATCAGATCATTTTGTTACATCTGATTGGGACAATCTATCATCATCCAGTTTGTGTAGTGGAGGAAGAAGATTAGCATGTCCAGGGGGTGACTCATCAGAAGGGTGTTCCCACAGGCAAGAAGAACCAGTCTTTGGGAGTGTTGGTCTCCTGCTGACGTTCCTATCAAGCGCCTCACTGCCTAGCCTAGGCCAGCATTCAGGTGAACAAAGTAGGGTGAGATGAATCTCTGCCTATGTTACAATCGCATGTTTTATAGTTGATAAAACATATAAAAATAGCCCTATTTATAACTTTCAAGCTGTAGATAGTATACGTTAGATCCTGAACCAGCATAAATGTTATATACATGTATTATATGTATGTATTAGATTATATATATATGTATATAATTATACATACACAACTTCAGTGCTGAAGAGCTGATCTTGATGGAGTAACTAACTTCTGCTTTGTTCCAGTTCAAGCAGTCAAATTTCCCTGGAATTTTAGGGGATTGCTCCTGTAGTACCCTAAAGTTAGTAGTAGTTAAACCTCATCAAAGGGACAAAGGAGGCTGCACAGTATATAGGTACCCATGATTTCGTATGATGCCTTCTGTTTTGCAGAAAGTGCTTTTAAATTCATGACATCTGGCAGCATTGCCCTCTTAAAGTGTAGCAGAAAATTAATCCTTCCAAATCAGCTCTGACGGAGGGTGAAATATTTTTCACTAGCCTAGTTTAAAAATCACATCTGAATCTTTCCCTCCTGTGGCTGCTAACTGGTTTAGCACAAACAGTGCACGCAGGCAGTAGCCATTTCAGTGGTTTCCCTGGAACCTGCTGTACATTTTTAATTCTTTTCTCTTTTTTTTTTTTTTTTAAATAAGTTTTTTTTTACACAGAAGGAATATTGTGTAGCTGAATCATAAAGCTAGATGAAGTATTGTGAGCCTGTGTTGGATTGAGGTCCTTTTCAGCCAAATAATGACTTTTATCTGCTTATAATAGAAGAATTGAAAGAGATGTGGGGAAGTAAGATTGAAACACGCTTGGGAGCCTATATTTCAGTAACGAGGAGGAGGCTGACCATTAATGTGGGAATTAATAACCCTCCAAAGCCACCTCTTTTGAGCAGCTGCAGTAGGAACTGGCAGTGCAGGATATACAGACTAATTCTCTTTCAGAGCAGCTAAAATGAAATGTTTGTTGCTGCTTTATGTGCATACGCTCTCAGCAAGGGCCATTTTCCTTCCCTTTAGGTGAGCTCAGAAGAGGAAGAACATTTCACAGCCTTGAACCACCCCAGTCTGTGTGCCATATGTACATGCCATTGAGCCATGCCTGGGTTGTCAGTTCTTAGACTTCCTGGAGGGCAGAATCTGGAGTAGTTGCTGGCAGTCATGTTGTTAGAGGCACTGGAGCAAAATGTTCATGTTGATCAGAAGGGAAAGTTTGAAATTGTAAGCAAACAGAGAAGATCCATCTTGTCTTTCACAGATGATAAAAGGCTGACAGTGGCAGTCTGCTTATCAAATAACTAGACTTATTGAAGTAGCCTGTTTTCCCATTAAATGGTTTGCTTTTTATGTTGTCATTTTATTTCATCTTACTGAAGGTGTCTGGGTTTTTTTCAAACTTAATGTTACTGCCATGGCAAACTGGCTAATTTAGATAATTTCTTCTATTAAGGCTTAAAAGAAGCACAGACTGCAGTGTTCTCTTCTTGCTGATGTAGTGGGACCCCAGCGCAAAGCCAGTCCCTGTCATGGAATCTGAGCTTCCTGGAAAATAGATTATAAAATCAATTTTATAATTATAGGTTTGTTCCTTGCAAGGTGATAGTGCTCGTGGAAGTGTGGCTACACACACCCTAGTGCCATCAGCTACGCACAGAAAACAGGGTAGGATTGATCGGTTTTAATCACCAGAGAGAACTTGAATGCAGAAACAAAAATGTTGCTAGCATGATACAATATCCCTGCGCTGGAGACAGTGTTCCTTTCATGGCTCAGCAAGGTACTGCGTTCTGTGGTTTTGTTCCCAGGGGAACAAGCTGCTGCTTTCCTCCTTTTCAGAAAAAGTTTGTAAGATGAGAAGTGGAATATTAATAATTGAAAATGCAAGTTGCAGTAATGCCACTTGTGTAAGGATGTTTCTTGACCCATGGAGGATATTCACTGTTAGTTGGAGAAAAGATCAGCAGAGGAACTGTGGGGGCCAGATGGATCTGAAAGGCTACCTGGCAATAAACGTGTTTCTCAAACGAATCTTAATGTTGTTCCCAAGACTGGAGTTCTCTATTTATAGCCTGCCCTTTTTCTTGGAGGACCTGAGATGCTATCAGAGAATCAATTCACCCCCGTGCTTGGCATGGTGGCAGTAAACAGATGTGAGCATGGAGAGAGGTTTTTTTAGCAAAGGAAATGGAGGCAAATCCTTCCTTCTGCAGAATTTGCTTTGTGAAATATGACAGTCTCAGCGACCTTCACTCAGAAAGTCCTTCCCTGAAGGCAATTTAAGGCAAACTGAACAGAATTTGCCCGTCTGCTGCAGCAGGGGTTAAGACTGAGTTGCCTCCACTGATACTTTAGCCTATAGTTTCAGGAATTGTGTTGGTTTTTTTGTTTGGACTTTGGGGGTTTTGTTTGTTAAGCCAAATACTTATGCTGCAGAGCCATCCTTCCATGCTATTTTAAATGCTAGCAGTACCAAAACATTACTCATAAAGTGCACACACTGTTACGATTCCTGACTTTAACTCTTAGCATATTTATAGGCCTCATTTCCATTTTTTGTGGTCTCATTAATGGAACAGCAATAATAAATTGAAATGTTAATGGGGGATCATTTCACCAAGAGCAGAAGGTATTAATGAACTTTATAAGATAGTTGAAAGGAAAATAACTTTTCAGTAGTATAATTTTTTTAACCATAGCCTCTGATTGTCTCGTACCAAACATGTGTAATTGGGGCAGTTTTGAAATGATGAACATAGTTTCATATGAACATTTTTTAAATTGGCTTCCTGAATACCTTGTATAGGAGATGGATCATCTGCAGAAATTCCAATGCGTGCAGCTATTTAGGAAGTTGAACCATGAGCAGACCTTGCTCTAGTCATGGTGGCAATGATAGAAAAGATAGTCTATGTGTGTTAAGGACCTTCATTAACATGGTGTTGAAGAAGTTGTCCTCCCTGAAGTGGGCAGTTTGCATCCTGTTGTGAAGTACTTGGAGACAGCATTCAGTATAGTCTCCTATAGGAGTGTAATTCCCCAACAGACACAGACATTGTACCTTATGGTTACAGATTTGTAGACGGACCCTAAGAAGTCTCTTGGCAGCATTGTATCTCACTTTTCCCACTGGTAAAGTGGAGGGCTTGGAGTTAATGGAACACAGTAGGATTTTCAGGCTTGGTCAGTTAATGTATGTGTAGAGATAGTCTCTTCCAAGGGAGAGGTGGTACACTGTGCAGCAGTCCTCAACTGGAAGTAAACAGCACCAGACACTGTCCAGGATGTTTCCCAATGCTATATAGATTGATAAAGAACGCTGTTCTAGACTTAGTTACTGCTGTAAGGACATTTCTATATGTATGTTTAGAATCTAAAGGCTAAAATTTGTATTAAATTTGCACTAAATTCACATTCTTTCCATTATAGAGAGCACCTGTTTGAGTCTTTTGCTGCTTAGCTCTGGATTGTTCCCAATGAGTTTTAAGCTCTCTGAGCACATGCATTAAAGCTTTTTGGACTTTGCTTACCCACAAATATAGTAGAAGTTTTGAAGTGGATTAGCAGCTTGTTGCCATCCTTCTTTGTTTCTTTTTGTTAAACAAAAAGTTTAAAGTACTAGAGTGGGTCAACAGCTGCAAGTTTGAGCTGGTTGTTCCCTGCAAGAGAGCAGAGATTGGCATTTAAACGTGCCATTCAAGGCAACCATCTCATAATCAGGATTCTAGTGACCTTGAAACTTAATGCAGTCTTGTGGGTATAAGTATGCGCAATTTTTTGAGAAAATAGAAAAAACCCCTCTTTTCAAATGAGGGATGTGATTGGTCAAATTCTCTCTTCTTCTGTAGTTATCATTAATTTGAAAATTATTTCTGTGCAGTGCCTTTGTCTTGTTTCCATGCCCGCAAATTGCATGAGCATGGGCCCACTGAGCTAAGCATGGGACGAGCAAGTATATGTGGAAGTGGACAGATAAATGTAATGTAGGGGCATTTGAAACAGGAAAAAAAAAAAGAAAAAAAAAGAAAAAAGTTTATCTGTCTACTCTTATTAGCAAATAATCAGAAAAATGACTGAAATATTACATTACATTTTTTCTTGATTAGGACTTGACCCAAAACTCACCAAAATGAGTGGGAAACTTTCCATGATGTGCTGGACTCCGGACTGATGTGCTTGACTTTGGGCTGGGATGTCTGATCCTCTGTGCCTGATCCTCACTTTTTTTCTGTCCTCATTGCAACAAATTGCCAAGTGCCTCTGGCAAATAAAGGTATTTTCAGCAGTCAGCACTGCCAACATTACCTGGCACGGGCAAAGCATCTGCTGTAGCTGTAATGACTCTTCAACACACAGAGAGTAAACCAGTTGCTTTGAGTAATATGACATGGATCTGGATGTATATGTGGATAATAAACCAAGGATGTGGCATGGGGTTATGTGCTGAACAAGGTGTCATTTTCCTATAGACAATTGACCTTGAAATGCTTATGCCAGTTTGCTGTATTTTCATCTTTTAAACTTCTTATTGTTTATCTTCAGTTCAGTTGTATTTAATTTTCTCCTTGATTTTTTGTATCTTATAAAGTTCACTGTGTGCTCACTTTTGGTTTGGGGATGGAGATAGAGCACAGCTGGTGGAGTGGAGGGAGGGAACAGATCTTTTTAAACCAGCTAAACTTGTAGCCAGAAAAGATACTGCATTTATAATGTTCCCATTCTTCTCCATACTTAACAAGAAAAATGATTGTGTGTGTGTGTGACGTGAATATTCAGCACAGAGCTTTGGTAGCTGACCACTCTCTTTTCACAGCCATCCAACCGCACGCACATTCCTAGGGGATTACCTCACTGCCAGCACTCCTCAAAGTGTGGGATACGCCGAAGCTGACCAACTGCAAAGCTCCTTTCTGCTCGTTGAGGTTCTGATTTTAGGCAATGACCTTTAAAACCATAAACCTAACCCTACATCTACCCCAGAAAATATTTTTCATCTGTTAGTTAAATGGGAGAGATGCTTGGAATGGAAATAGGGTAGATTTTGTAGGTTACGTGTAGAAATTCCTCTCCAAGCTTTCCACTCCTCTTTGGCTCTAAACACTCAATAACTTTCCAGCCAGAGAATGTTTGTCCCTTCCTTCTCTCTCTCTTTTTTGTGTTCTTCCCTTGTTTTGCATATTCTGACAACACTGTTTACTTCAGCCTGCAGCTCCCACTGCTTTGTGTGCTTTCTCCCCATTTCACAATTGCACAAATAAATCACTGAGGCAAATTTGCATTTGATGGGAATTTTCAGGTGATATTAAGTTTTATGGGCGGAATATAATGTATGTGGGTTGGCTTAATTAAACTGAATTTTCATTTGTGACATGGAGGTCTTTGTATGTATAAGACTATTTTTGTCTTTCATCTTTTTTGTTATTAAACATGCTAGTGGATTTGAAAACCCGAGGATGACAAGTCCCAGAAACTATTGTCTCTCTTGCATCAAAATATCTGTTTATGCCAAGTGAAGCAAATCGGCATCATCACAGAGCTGAACAGTTAATTTATGCCAGGAATTTCTGAATGCCAGGCGGTCAGAGTCCAAGGCCCATATGTGTTGTAGCACCCTCTAGTCGCTCCGCTGGTAACTTGCCTCACTCCATAAGAGACATGCAGTCTGGTAAAAGAATTTCGATGAAATGAAAGTTGATTAGAAGTTTGTCTAGAGTCTCTGTGCCCTGACACAGGTTGAAAGTGGCTTCGTTCCCCCACCCCGCCAGTAGTGTGTGGATCTGGCCTTGATGAGTGCAAGTTTTCTCTTGCTGCTGCCTGTCCTGCTGTCATGGTGAAGCCTATGGATGGGAGCACTTCGCTGCTGAAGGTTGCTGAGGCTGTGAACACACACTACCTATTCTGGCACCTGGGTTGAGGACGTACCACCGGCAGAGCAGCGGGGAGCACACAGGAAATTCCTCCATTGGCTGCTATGACTTTGTTTCACAGAGATGAGGAACCAGCCTCCTAGTTCCTATTTTCACCCTGCTCTTAAATATCTGAATTAAAGGAAAGGGCGGAAATGCCATTATACCGTCGGTCACACACCTAACTAGAGCACGTTTAATGCATAGCACTGAGCGGGAACATGGTCTGTGATATTCGTCCCTCCATGAGCCTCCTGCAGGATCCTCAGGTCTGGCCTCAGTGAGCACAGGTACATAGGAGGGCACCGTCTGAGTTCTGACTTTTTGACTGTTTCTCTGAAACAAGACTGGCAAATTATAACTTGAGATTGTCACACTGATTAATGCTAATAATGCTGGTGAAGCTCCCCAAAGTGCATGAGGCACTGATGAAAGTGCTAGTTTCGATTTATGTATTTCTTGTGCCAAAGATTTCCACACTTGCACAATTCCCTTTGCTGCCATTTTCCATGCAGAAGGCCTGCATGCCCCTGAGACTGATACCACATCTGCTCCCCTGCAAAGACAAAGATAAACTGGTTCATGGTGTGTTGTTATTTCGCTTGCTCTTCAGCATATGAACAAGCAATAAGAATGCATTTAAGATGTTAATGAAATTAATGAAAGCCAGATCTCGGAAACAGCTGAGATTGTTGACTGTCTCAGGCAGATTTGTACTTCATTTTAATTACAGATGAGCCAGAACCAAAACCCTGATTAGAATTGCTCCAGATTTTGAATCCTCATCTCTCTTTGCACTTTGGACCATTTTCCATTGTTCAATTCTCCTGTTTTATTTTTCCTTCTGGTTTAACTCCAGGTGTTTTGATGTGTTCATTTTGTGTCTGTGAAATAGTTGCCCCAGTGATGGACGTGAGGCCCCCTGCCACAGGTCCCACTGGGGCTATGGAGGTGTAATTTGGTGGCAGGATGTGCTGATAAATGCCTGAAGAGCATGTACCAGACTTTGGTTTAATATACATTTCTGTGCCATCTACACAGGCAGGCGGCTGCCCCTACTGGCATTCTGGCAGCTCAGTAAAATACAGTCCCCAGGAAGTCCTCCTTTAAATGGCAAATATTTTCCTGTCTTGCCTGAAATGGCCATGACTCCTGACCACTCTCCCAGCCACCAATCTTATTGTTTGTTACCATGCCTTTGCCCATAATGCAAACATAGATGGTGCAGTGTTTGCACGTATATCAATTCCACCGCAGAATTTATACTTTGATTACAAAGAAAAGCCTCTTGGAGACAGTGTATTAATAATGAACAAATTCCTTTTTATGTCTCCTGGATATAAAAGGATCTTGAGACTCTCCCTAGGGAGAGAGAATGGTCTGAACAGCCCTGTTAGAAACCTTGGAGGCAGCAAGTACACAGAAAGGCTGCCTTATTATCTTTGTTCTCTCACTGCTATACTCAAATCCCAAGAACAGTGTTACTTTGAGCCGTAGATATTGTGGTGTGTATTTTTAGGATAGGTTGAGAAAAATGCCTGATCATAATGGCTTTTAAAGCAGTGATAAAAGAGGGAGAGGAAAAAATATTTTACATTAAATGCTACAGCGCTTCATTTTCACAATATGATAATAAGCAAGTAATTCTGTGATTCAAGTGATCACAGAATCATGGAATGGGTTAGGTTCGAAAAGAACTTGAAGATCATCAAGTCCAGCCATTAACCTAGCGCTGCCATGTCCACCACTGTGATTGCAGGTTATTAAACTAGGCTTTAAAGACTTTATAAATGACAGGCTTTTGATAAGTGGTGAACATGGATGATAATATGCTTGAAAATAGAGAGAATCTTTATTAAGTTAGATGCATATGTTCTCCACCCACTTCCCTGCTACTTTACTTGGTCCCTGGACCACTACCCCAAAAATGCGCAGTGAGAAATAGCTTTAGCTGGGAAACTACATGGGAAAGCTCCACCTTCCATGGCTGCCCGGGCCTGGAGAGCATGACATTTTGGGAAGAGGTTGTAACACCATGATTTCCCACTGATTGGGGCAGGGGTTGTGGGACAGCTAATGCAGGTGGGACTCTGCTTCCTGAGCCAAATTCTTCACCAGATGGTTTCCATCTGCATGTGTAAGAGGTCTTTCCTATGCCAATTGCTGAAAGATTAAGCAGAGAGCTCACTGAGACATGAAAGTTGCTCTCCTCAGAAAACTGTCAGCTGGTGATGCTAGCAGGCATAGGAGCTGGTGGGCAGAGCTGAGCTGTGCTTCATTAGGGCTCAATTCAGAGCATATTGACATCAGTGGGTGTCTTCTCACTGGCTTGAGGGATCTGGCTTAGGCAGTGCTGGAGTGAGAAACTTTGACAATCATTTCACTCTTCATCTTTTCGAGGGTTCATTCTGACTGTCATCAGATTGGGACTTGCTGACCTGGAGGGAAGGTGGCAGAGGGAGAGGTAGAGCTGTGCTGCTGAGCTGTGCAGCAGATGGCAGAGCCTTCCTTCACTCAACCGATAATAAACTGATGCTGGTATAAAGGAATCAGTTTCCTCAGGTACTGCAATTTGATTAGATATCTGAGAGTCATAAAAAACTTCCTGTAATGAGGGTGAACATAGCAGACAGCACTGCCCAACTGCAGTTTTGGATAACTTAATTTCACCTACTCAACTTGCCTCCTCATTTCAGTGGAATATTCTGCTCTATTTTGCTTAAATTATTAAAGACTGGTGAGATTTCCAACCTAGAAGTGACTGCATTTCAGTGATGGATGAGTTAATTCTTGTGTAGATACAGTAATCAAGGTGGTTTTAAACATCTTTAGCATGAAAGACACAATATAAATGTGAACATTATTTTGTGCCATGCAGCTGCTCAAATCTGAAATACACATTATGTCTTGGTAATATAGACAATGCTTAAGACTGTTAAATTAAACTATTAAAGCCTATAGAAAAAACAGAGATGACAGAGTGCAAATTAAAACTGAATTATCACTAAATTGCTGTGCCAGTAGTTTTCAAACACATTCACAGTGACCTGAAAGTGAGTTGAGGGAGTGGAATGACATTCGCACCTCCTAATTGGAGTCATTATCTGAACTTTGTTATCATGCTGCCCACAAGGGCATCCCTGGGACAGCAGGGACTTGGGTAGGGCAAAAGGATGCCTGTGGACCACAAGGGATATATAGGGATGTAGTGAATGTCCTGCCATCTTTCTGATTTATAGCCAGGACATGGCCAGGCAGTCACTTTGTCAGATAGATCGTTTTTTAAGGCAATAAATGACTGCAGTCTCTTTTCTGTGCAGGATGACTGAGGCGGGAAGGGGGGGTGGGGAGAAGAACAGTACATGTCTGGGTTCTGCTTGTGAGAAATATCTGTGTCTTCAGGACACGGCAGCCCTTTCTACTCTTTTCTGTCCTGGAACAGCCCAGGAAAGGTAAGGGAGATCTTGCTGGACCAGGGGCTAGTAACAATTCCAGTGGGCCTTCATGGACTATCAGACAGAAAAGGAGCTGTTTAGGTCATCTAAATGATCTGCCTGCCAAAACATGAGCAGACCTAACAGTATGTTCTCAGGTGCTTTGTCCAGGTCATTGATATCCAGTTGCAAGTGATGAAATGTTCAGAGCTTCCTGTAGAAGTTTATCCCTGTCCCATTCTCTAATAATCACTCCACAATGTATTTTAAAATTAAGATTTTGCTATTGTTTTCCCCATGTCCTTACTCATGATGGTATCTCCGCATACCTATAGAAAGTCCTTTTCTATCCTTAATCTTTAAAAGTGCTTGCAGGCATGTGGGTATCTGTTTATTGCGAATCAACCTCATGCCAATCCATCAGTTTGCCTCTTGACAGACTTTATGACAGCAGAAAGTGATTAATTTTCAAAGCAGACACAACCTTTAATCTGCAGAAAAGGAAACAAACTTTCCCCTGCTCCTTTGCTGATTGAATCTGGAAATGAATGAATGATACCTGACTCAAATGTGTTTCTGAAATAGTTTTCATTAAATATAATTGGTCAGTGCTGATCATCAAAAGTGTCTTGAAGATTGGCCTATATTTGTGTACAGTACTAAAGTCAGAATGAGCTCATTGATCGATATTCATCCAACTTCTTAATCTGCTCAACAGTATTAAATGGATTTTCCTAACATCCCTGCAAAGCGGAGAAATACTGTAACTCTTGAGCAAGAGTATTAAAGCAGAGAGAATAAATGTGATGTCCAAAGCAATGCTGAGCATCTCCTGACTTGTATCTTTGTACCTGTCATTCTGCTGCTTGTCATCATCAACTGATGCAGTTACAGCTGGGGAAAACTCCTGAGAATGGCCAAGAAAAGCCAGGGTCTGGCAAAATTGGAGAAAACATCCCAATGTGGCTTCCCCTGTGTGCTTTTGTAGTCCCAGATCTGTCAACTGCTTTTTGCCAGTGACTGAATTGAGACTAAACCCAAAGGCATACACAGCCTTAGTTCTTAGTATAGTTAATTTGTTTTCTGGCTGGTTTATTAGTTGTTGGGCTCCTGTATAAGTGATGGGAACACAGATCCCTGTCCTGAAGTCTGTCCCTTGCTATACTGCTAAAATGCATCTCCTGCTTCCAGCAGGTGACTGAGCCTTGGTTCATGAGAAGCAAATCTCAAATTTGCAAGTTAGAGACTGCCGCACTATAAGAATCATACAAATTTTGTATACTTATAAAGTTAGCTCAGTAATGGCTAGAGATCTGTGTTCCTCCCCAGACTTAGTGTAGGAAAGCTCTTCAATTTCCCTGCTACAGAATAAGAGGGTAACTAACAGTGAATTTAATTTAGTTATTTAGGGCCGAACCTGCTACAGACATTTGTCTGTGCCTATGACTTGTGGAGAGATTTGAATGAATGACTGAGAAGCATCTGAGTCATGTCAATTCATGTAAATTAAGTCATTTCAATAATATGAGGGCTACTTTTCCTGATCCATAGCAATTGATGAGGCTCATTATATGTTAATATCACTCCCTTTTTTTTTTATCTTACATGTAATTCACTACAGTGTTTCAATGTGAAGGTATAATTAAGATTCAGATGGCAATTTTATTCTAGGTTGCTTTCTACAGTTGCGTAAATAAAAATTAGCTCTTGGGATGCTATTTTCCCTGGAGGCAGAAAAAAAAAAATACTCTTTTTGATACTTCAGATATCAACCCATTCAGCCACTGCAGAGTTTTATAATTGTGAAAAGATGCAAAGTGCTACCTCTTCCCGGCAAGCACTGCTGCTTTTTCCCCTCTGTGGTTCCGTGCCCCTGCCGAAGGTCTCGTGTTCAGTACAGCAGCTGGGGCTCAGTTTCTAAGTGCACAAAACCTCTGTCTTTCATGTTAGCTGTGACCAGTGATCAGTTTCTCCACCTGTATGTTCATACTGATTATCAGTGTACGTGGCACTGGCGGGTACAGGTAGCCAGCCACTCCAGGATGTGCATGACCAAGCTGTTGGTGCACACATCTTTGCGTGAGCCTTAATGAGATGTCACTGAAATTTTATTATGCACATTGAAGGTTCATGCAGAGATTAAGGTGGGCAAAAAGCCTTGGCAGTGAAGGCAGGAAGGGCACGTGTGTGCCTGTGTTCTTGTGTGTGCCAGTGCTTTGCACTGATCCTCTCTACTAGCAGGCTCTGGCTTTATGTGGGATTTGATGACTGCCTACCAGCTGACTACACATATGAGCTTATGATGGGATGCAGCCCACTGTTGACAGATAAGCTTTGGAACGTAACGTATGAAAAGAGCAAAGCAAAATGTTTCTGTAATATCATGCGAGGAAAGACAAATGTGGGTGTACATGAAAACATCCAGGCGAGCCTGCCGGCACGGGTAGAAAGAGAAAATGGGAATTTCTATGTGTTTGTAAAGTGCGGAAAATAGTCACCACCTGATAGTGGGAATTTCTGAAGTGAATGGCAAAATCTCGTCTCTTTTTTACGGCAGCCATTTTTTTGGGAGTGATTGTTTTGTTGCGTTTTAGCTCAGGCTGACATCAGGTGCTTTCAAAAGCTCTCTTTGCTGGCTGCTGGAAGAGATGGGGACCACGTGTCTGGAGCACAGACCTTGTGCCAGTGTCAACTGCAGCTGCCTGGCATCAGTGTTGCTTGGCAGGGCAGACCAGGTCTTTCCTCTGCCTGAAGGGAGATGTGCATTTTACAATGCCCTCAGTGTGAGGCCTCATAGGGTTCATATACAGAAATCATCCCACCAAAGCAATGCAGCTGCCATGAGGTTAGAAGAAGAGCAGAAAGGGAGAGGATGCCCATGGCAAGGACTGCAGCCACCATATAGGCAGGTGGGCAAACTCTTACTGCTGGCGTGGATGGGATGGTATGTAAACACCTTTTACAGTGAGATGTGCACCAAGGAGTCAGTAAGAGCCAGAGTGATCATCACGCTGCTCTGCAGTGGGGAGCTCTGTGAAAAATCACTAAACAGCTTTCTGACTCAGTTTCCCCTTCTTTGAATTGGAGCAGATCTCTCCCAAACATGCTATAAAAATGATTGCATTACACCAATGCTGTGGTGTGAAGGACCACATGAGTCCTTCAGAGAGACAGCTTTCTGTCTCACAGCTGCTTTAAAGATGTAGAAAGAAATGCAAGGATTTGGCTTCATTTTGCACCATGTGGAAAAGCAGGATATGTCTTTCAATATAGGAGTTTATCAGAGTTGTAGTTTCGAAGAACTGCAAGTGTTGTGGGTCCTATTCTCCCCTGTTCTGGGTGTAACTGCATCTCCTGTGCCTGGCCCACACAATAGTGGGGAATTGGGGTTGCCTGTCCACGGAGGTAGCTGTGGTGGGAGTGTGCTGTCTCTACGCCACATGTTGTACTGTAATGTAGGTTTTGGAATCGGGCCTGTGTTTAATATAACTGTACCTTTTCCTCAAGTGCTTTCTTTCCAGGTACTGTACACTAACCCAAAAATGAGCAACCATCACAGCAGCTGTCAGTGGATTTTTGTGTGTTCTCAGCAAAGACCCTCTGAGGAATTCCCTTATTAAACAGCTGAGCTATCAAAAGCACCATTTCTTGCCAAAAAGGGCAAAAAGCACAGAGAACTGAATGAACGTTCAGTAAAATTCTGTTACAGTTTAATGAGACCAGGCCTTGGAAGGAGATCTTTCCTGGCTGGTGCCTGCTGCAAAGAGGGTCAAAATATCTTGGTAGAGTCTTGAGCATAAAACCTTTATCATCTCTGCTTTGATACTTTCAGGGTATACTAGTACTTCTGACACATTGCTGATAGACACTGTCACCCTTGGACCTGAGCTGAGGGTTGTTTGTAGGGCATCATGTGCAGTGAAGTCTTGACTACCCTTGGGTGAACTCTTAAGAGGCTGGGGAGTGTTGTTTCAGCCTTCTGTGAGTTTCAGACTTGATCTTGAGGAAAGCAGGCACTGACCTCATTTGTAAAAAAGCAGTGAATTTTGTCACCAGGTGGGTCTCTAACTTTTGGTGATTGAGTAGAATGGGCCAGGACTCTCCAGCATGGAAAAGAAATGGACCAAGTGGGCATGTGGTAGAGATCCAGCAGACAGGAGGGGGCATGGAAGCAGGCAAGGAAGGGGGAAGGAGGAAGGATGTGGTTTCTGACATCTAGAAGTCACTGTTCTGCTTGCTGTGTTGCTTTGTGGCTATTTCTAAAGGAGCATTAATTAGATAATTGCTGTTGGATGGAAGCCTGTGAGAAGATCAGGGCCTAGATGGTAGCAGAGAAATTTGCCTAGAAAACCACTGGGACAAGGCTTGATAATAGCAGTAGGAAGGCAGAACCTACAGTTTTGCAGAGGAAGCAAAATGGTCTGATTTGAAGCCAGGGTAATGTTGAAGAGAAATATCGTGTGTGAGAGGCAGATGAACTGATCACAAGAATTAAAACTATTCATTTTAATGGTAGCACAGAAATGTACTGTCTGCATTTATTCCGTTTCAACCTGGTTCTGGTCATTTTTATTCTGAGTTGCTGCCAGAAGGTGTTCTTTAATGCTGCCCTCCCATACCGAATTCAGTAGCAGGGCTCTTTTCCGGATCTAAGTCTTTCCATTACCTTATTTCTTTCCTAAGGGAGCAAAATTGATTCCCAATAAAGCAGCTGGTTGATTTTTAAGATTCTAGCACTTGCCTATTCATTTGATCTTTTGTTTTTCAGTTAACATGTTGCTCACTCTGCCTGTGACTCAAACTGCAGTTCGGCAACCAGGCTATTGCACGCTGCACCCCTTCTCCAGAGATTCCCACCACATGGTCAGATATGAAAGCTAATGAAAAATGTTGTTTCTCCTTTTCCTTCAGTTGATTTGATTTTTATTCATTTTGTCCCTGTCTGTCAGGACTGGATGGCTGGAAAGGAAGTGGGAATCACTGAAGCTCTTTCATCACAGACCCTTGAACTCATTCTACTTTGCTCTCCCTTTATCCCCCAGAGTACATGACCATTTTTTCTCATATTCTTGCATTTACTTTATGCTTGCTTTTTTCCCTCCCATCACAGCCTTTTATTCTTGTTGTCTCAACTCCTTTCTCGGTGCTGACTGATCCTTAGCTTTGAGACATTTCCTATTCTAGTGAATATGTTTGGCAGTAAGAAACACCGGAGCATGGTCCAGGCCAACAGTGCAATGAATACCTCGATATTTCTTATTTATTTCTGATTAATATTCACACACTCAAGCCAGCCAGTTTCCCAAGTTAGAACATTTTCCCCTCTGTCTCTGACCACTGCAAACTCTTCCTTTAATGCAGAGAAGAAAACACATTTCTCCCCTGCTTTTTAAAGGGATGCAGTAGCACTAAGCAGGCTGGTAACTGGGTTGAATAGGGTTGAATAGGACAAAGTCTATTCCCTGGAGTTACCTGGGCTATGCAGCACTAGGCACTTGTTTTTGAATGATGCAAATACTGTGCAGATGAAAAAGTGAGCATAGCTGTGTCTGATACCCAGCATGATTTTTAAAAACTTTTCTGAAGATAATTGTTTTCAGCAGGAATCAGGTTATTTGACACTCCATATCCTTCTTGTGGTAGAACATCCCTACAACATTTTAGAAGGCTGCTGGCAGAACAATTAAGAGTGCATATTTTAAGCAGTGCTATCAAGAGAAGTTTACAGCTCTTGTTACTTGTTAGAATAGGAATTTCCGTGCCAGGTAAGACTGACAATCATTCTTCTCCGATATGCTGTCAGTGACAGTATCCAATGTTGGAAGCTTTAGGGAAGATACAAGAAACTATGATGTGCCATAAAGAAGTTTCCTCTGACTCACACCCATCAGAGCTGGCTGATGCCCTGAAGCATGTTGATGTAGCGTAAACACTGATTTTTAGCTTGTGACTGATGTTAGGAGTGAGTTTTCAATGTTACAGAACAGAGCAGTGATGGGAGCAAAGGTAGCTGGGTAGGTACAGCTTTGCCAAGTGTGGAACCAGGGAAGGTCAGGGTAAATTGAAATAGGTCAGTGGAAATTCTCAATTTTCATTACATTTATCACTTACAATCCATACAGTTCAGTCCTTTCCTTTAACCGGATAAATTAAGTAAATCATTTATGCAAGTCCACAGCCAAATAGTACACTAATGTGTGTCTTAATTTGCTCAGAATTAAAATAAGCGTTGCTAATGAGTTCTTATGGTCTATCATGAAACAGCGAAGACTTATGAGCCTCTGAACTACCATAGAATTTGAATGAAAAATAGGTGTGCTTTTTTGCTTATTCCTTAACCAGCCTAATTTTGCTTTCAATTTTAGCTGCTTTTGTATGTTTGAGTGAATGGAATTTTGCTCTTCTTTTCTCATGGTTTTGAGCCAGCAGAGCAATGACTCAGTTTTGATCTAATAGCTGTGTAGGAGATTGGGGCCACTTGACTTCCTGTAATTTCTTGACCCACCACCTATTGAACAGAGAAGTATCACAGAATTGATACAGATGGCTTGGCTATAAGTTCTCAATACATAGGATGTCAGCATCAGCCTGAAATATCCTGCCTGGAGAGCATCAGATGTGAGCACTGCCAACCCTGACATCACCTGCCTAGGGAGACTGCGCCCTATCAGTTATTCTGGCAGGTGGTTCCCTGGAACAAAGTGAGATTAAATATCCCAAGGAATTTTACTCATCTGTGTAAAGCATTATTAAAAAGAAATTTCAATAAGGTTTGTGTGTTTCTTGCTCTCTGGCTGTGTAATGACAGGATACCCGACGTTGCTGGTTGGTTTCGTAGGTGTAGGAGGCAGAAGCTGGCATGGTGGAAAAGCTCCGCTTCCACATTTTTAAGAAGGCATTTGCTGGGGAAAGGACTGTGCAGCTTTAGCCATGGTTATGTGGACAAATCCATTTTCATCCAGCACTATCAGAGTGAAACTGGGTAGGACTGCAAAATGTTGAGTGTACTGGCCTGTGGTGCAGCAGGCAATTTCACACTGCTGCCCTCAGGGGACATGGCAGACCTCGCCGCCCACTGCGAGTCCACCTCTTGTTCTTCTCAGAAAGCAATCAACTTGGCTTTGTGGGTTTGGATTTTTTTCTGTTGTGTTTCGAAGCTTCAGCACATCTCCTGGGTTTGGATACACCATAGTCCCCTGTAGAAAACTGTTAACACAGGCGCAGTGCTTGTTGCCCTCTACATTGAACTCTTGTATTCTGGTTTTCTGGGAACTTTGCTGTTTGGCAGATCACATCAGTAAAGCTGTGATAATGCAAAAGTCAGCTTGTGCCGAATTGTCTGAATTTGGTGGCTCACCTGTGCTGTTGTCCATGCTTTCCCAGCTTAGCTGCTTTCCTTTCCAGATATAGCTAGATGAGAGCTGGCCCACTTTTGTCTACACTGTGGTGCAAACACTAAAGCAACAGCACTAGAGTCTGTGATGATGACAACCACTTATTTGGAGTGCAAAATGGTGCTTCAAAATTAAAAAGAAGGCAACTTGCAGAAATGGAGAGAAAAAGAACAGTGAAAGGAAATAAAAAGAACATTCCTAGATCTGCTGCATACACTATTTTTCACCATTCTTGGAAAAGAATCACAGATATTTCTTTCCTCTGCAATTTCAAGCTCCTGAATGGCCCTGGGATCTCTGATTTACCCAAAAAATCCTTTCTTGTAATGAAATCAGACTCTCAATGTTGCTTATATATTACTCTTACAGTTGAAAATCCAAAGTAATTTTAACATTTAATCTACTGCCTTTACTCCTTTGAACAGAAATAATGGAAAAAAGATAGTGACAAAGAAAAACACCAGTGGGAAGTATAATGAAAATTGAGTCTTAATATAGTTAAGCAACAGATATTAAGTACTGTTAACTGATTGTCTTCTATTCTTTCAAAGGCTCATCTTCCCCAGCTCTCACTGGCTGTGCAATCTGGATGTGTGTATGGCAAGTCAGTGCAAATCAGAAACAAACATTTGCCCATAGACTTACAAGGAGCTTTTCAGTTAGACAGAGGTGGTATAAATGCCAGCCTCATCTGATCTGATCTCTTAGTGCAATTAAGTCTAACCTCTCTAGCCTTTTAAACATTGAAAACCAGCTCTAAGTGGCTGTGAGGTTTCAATTACATTTGCACCCTGGAGGGACACAGCAGTGACCTGGTGCTGATGGATTTATGAGTATGTTATCTGACAGGAAGGCGGGTTTAAAAACAGTTGCAACACATGCTTAGTTGTTACACTAAACTACTTTCTTTGGCTTGGACGTCTCTATTTTTCTCCCCTTGGTAGACTCAGGTAGTTCAGGGGATTCCTACCATTGATATGAAGATTATTTTCTCATAGTTGTTTCAGAAATCGAAATCAAAACAAAGTCATTTTAGACATTAAAAAAAATACCAACGTTTGAATCATCAGCACAGTAAGAAGCCTTTTCCTTCAGATGGTTTTTTTAAAAGTTGAGCAGATAATTTTCCCTGGCTAGTCTGAGCGAGAGTGATCTCAAACATAAAAGGATGAGTTAGATTTTTGTCAACACTTTTCCATTTAAATCCTTAGAATAAAAAAGTTTCATTGATATATTGTCTTGCCCACATGATATCATACAAGAGCTTGGTTTTCTTAGCTGAAGCTATAGATGATTATTCTTGAAAGTTATGAATTGATTTCCTTATTCCTCTGGAACCTTTTATTCTCTTTTGGAGCTAATCATTATCAAATGAAAAATTTAATATTGATGGGAAATAATGAAAACATTTTAAATGGGCTGAAAAATATACAATTGTCATGACTGTGAAAGTGTTCAAACTAAATAATAATATTTCACTTTTCTCTAGTATGTCGCAAACCTACATGTGTACATTCCAGCTCAAAACAACTGTCCTGTGTAATGGTTTCAGTTTCACAAATGTATTCTCTGTTAGCCTATGTGTAAAGACTGATAAGCAGTTTTTAATTAACTTATGTTGAACATTACATAGTGGTACATCAAGAAGAACTTACAAGAAGAACAAATCTTCATTCAGCTCAGATCAATACACGTACATAATTCATTACACCTGTACAGAAATATCCTGTGAAGACACCTTAACTCTCTCCCATGAGGCTTTGCAGATGCCTATTTTAATAATTATTGCAGTTACAGGGATGAATAGGAATATACCCTCAGATGCCTTTGCACGTAGTAACACTTAATGGTGCCTATATGTCACCTATCTGCTTGCATTAAAATGTATAACTTACCTCTTGCAGAGCTGGGAACTGAACCAGGTGTTCCAGCCATATTAGCTCCAGTTAATGTCCTCTTGGATCTTGTAATAGCTTGATGGAAGTGAAATGCATGGACCTGAGCTTTGGATTCATCTGAAGGTGTCTCTTACTTCAGCAGACTTTCGTTTTGCCTTTTCAACTCCTCAGAGCCTGTCTGCTATGCTCCATTCTGCTATGTCTTAGTTGCTAGCAATACCTGTAGCACATGATTCAAAGATGGTGAGTGTATCTGCATCTGGTGCAGGGATTCCAGAGTAGATCAGCCCTAAAATTTGAGAAGATCCTCACTGGAGCTGGCAAGACTGCAAAACATGATTGGGCTGTACAGAAGACAGTGGTATTGAAAGTTTATAAGCTATTATTTTTGTATTCCAGTAAGAAATACACTTTGGGAATTAAAAATAAAACCCAGTAATACTATTGACTGTGTAATGTTTTTGAAAACACTCCTGTTTTGATATGGGTTTGTTTTGGCCATTCACTTTTTCCTCTAGTGGAGGGCAAGTGGCTGAGTCTCTTGACGGTCTCAACTGGTTCAGATATCCCTGAGTACCACCACCAAAGTTCTTGCAATAGCATGGGTGCCAGTACTTAGCAAGTGAAGTTCTCTGCACAGTCTCATGCCTGAAGCAAGTGACTAATGAGGTCCATGGGTGGGTATCTTTTGATGAAAGGTCTCCCTCAGTGCTGCAGCAAGAAGAGAGATGAGAAGAAATCAGAGTGCTGTGACAGACGGTTACGTGAGCTTTGTCTCCAGGTTGCACAGAAAGTCATTTGACATAGCCAACAACTTTCCTGCATGGCAAAATTTTCATCTTAGCAAGTCTGTGCATGGATCAGTCAGGAACACGATGTCTGTTTTGATAGGTTTTCCTTATTTCTGTTGCCTTTCAAGTGGTCACTGAGGTACAAGGACAAGACAATTTTAATGTGAAAATGGACAATAACAAGCAGCTTTTGCAAAACTCACTACCTTGGCAGAGCTCTGCAGTAGCAGCATTTCCAATCCATTTTCTCTGTCTAATCCTTGCTGCCAACCCAACTATAGAAAACGAACCAGCTTGGGACAAACAGAAGTGTGTAACTTATCCACCCCTGCACTTCTCCAGCAATAGCCTTTTGCTGCCTAATTTAATGAACTATTTATCTGATGATGTGGAGAATATGAAGTCAGGGATTTTCACTTCACAGTGTGGTTCCTGTTTGAAACTTGTGCGACCTCCCTGTGACTGCCAGGTTAGTGGCAATGACACATTTTACTGAGAATATTTGGCAAGGAGGGGTTTTGTTTTGTGCTTTTCCTGTCTGGCAGATGGTTTTTAGTTGAAGCAGGGGTAGAAATTCCCCACAGTAGTTGCAGGGAGACTTGGCCACATCCACTGGTATTAATTATAATAATTGTCCTTTGTAATTAACCACGTGCCAGAGCTGGAGGCACAACATCACGGCTCTGCTGACTCCATCTGATTGTCGGGTCCCTTTGTGGATTGCTCTCCCACAACTGGGAAACAGATTGTTTGGGCTGGAATTAGAGAGTTGTAGGTAGGCAGCAGCTGCTCTTGATTGGTTTTTTTTTAATATATTCTAGCTGGATGCGTGAGATCAAATTGGTTTTGTTCATTTTACAGCCTATTCAGTGGAGGAGGAAGAACAACTCCACTGTAACCAGTAGGGCTCTGTTCTGATAGAGGCTCTGCCTTAGACAACACTTAGATATATTTATGTCCGTAAATGATTAGTTCCTTTTCCTCAGCAAATGTAGAAAACAGCCTTACGTGCATCTACTTCTGGTAGAGAAACCCTTACTCGTTGCATGCCTGTGCAGGTGTTATTTGGTTTGACCTGAACTTGCTGAAGCATTTACTCAGGGAATACAGCGCTACTGAAATTATGCAGGAACTTTCTGCCTTGCAATTTAAACCTGGTACTGCCCTCACTGTTAAGACCCTCATATTTAACATGTAAACCTATGTACAAAAAGAAGGGCTTTCACATTTGAGTCTTGTTAATGGTGAAGAACCCAGGCTTACACTTTTGCTTAGCCAGGTCTCTTGCATGCAGGTAGTCTGAAATGTAGCAACTTTTCCTAAAGGTTTTCACACCAGTGGGAATAAAGGATTTGTTTGATAACTCTTGTACAGGAGTCATAATCTTCACTATTCATTATTAATTATGAATATTGCAGAAGGGTTACTGCAATAACCCACATACACTAACACCAGTCATGTGGGTAACAAGTTTGGGATGATGGAACTTTCACTACCAAATTTTTCTGTGAAACTTAGTCCTTCATATCATGCATAGCCAGCCATATCAAGCTACAAAAGGCAGAACTCCACTGTCATTCCTCCATCAAGAGAACTATAACATCCTCCACAGCATATAGTGCATTCGATCATGTCAGCAGCAATGCTCTGAATCCCCACAGTTTGTTTCACCCTAAAATATCAAAGCTTTTGACAAACCTAGGTAACCAAGGTGTTTTGATAAAGTGGACAGGCAATATAAGCAGCACATCATCAAAGAGCAAGTTAGTGTTTAGAGAGGTTAAAAGAACTGCCCAAACTGTGCTGAAATTCAAATCCAGAGTTCTTGCTGGCCATTCTTGACCCTAAACATCAGACCTGCACCAGGTGATCTGCTGATGTGGGTGGTATGCTTCCCTTGTCAGTGGATTTGGACTGCGTGGTAAGTGCATGAATCTGGCTCCTGCAATGTTGTGTGCAAATTGGAGTTTCGTGTTCAGGCTATGGTATCAATGCAGTATTGAAATGCAGTCCAAACTGTGCCAAGCAGTCTTGACAATGTAGAAACTGCAGTGGTGCTGTAGTGAGTGAATAGGTAACCAACCATGCCTTGACACAAGATGGATGTTTTCCACAGACACTCCTATGCAATATGTTACAAAGCCTCAATGATAAAATGATTAACTTCTCAAAGCAAAACAAAGATACTCCACTTTATCTGGAGAAGAAATGCAAGGTGGCTGCCAAACCTGATCTACAGAAAGAAATTTCTGCTCATTGTGTTCCACTAAGTCTTTTAGAAATGGCAATAAAATCACAGTATCTTTTTCTTTTTGGCCTCATGCCAACCCAAGGATGGATCTGACTCTGCTCTGTTCAGTCTGGGGATGAGGGAGCAGAATGATGCAGCTTACTGTGGCGCCTAAACCAAATCTTTCATAGAAAGAGAGAGAATCTAAATTTCCCTCCTGCATTGAGTGCATCAAATTACTTCAGCTTATGATATTGTATTACATTATTAAAGCTGAACTCCAAGGGAGCAGGTGGTCCAGTGATGTTATTTCACCTCCCAAGTCTGTTAGCAAAGCTGTTATCTTAACCACAACTGAGAATAAATTCTGGTGGCTGCAGTCTAAGGTTTTTTCAAAAGCAGAGGGTTATAAATGTTAATGACTATTAGAGTTAAATGTTTGCGTTTGACTATGATTTGTACTAGTCACTGTAGAGTGGAAAGAGACAGTATTTTTTCTGAAGACATTCAATTCCCAAACCATTTTGAATGTTTTGGGGAGTTTGGACTATCTCTTCTCTAAAGTTTAGGGGAAGTGTCTATATCCAAGCTTGAAGGGGTATTTCTGAAGGCTTGAGTGGAGAAGGCATGGATCAGAGCACGAAATCCTTACTTGCTGCCTGGCTGCATTGTGCATAGTTTAAATCAGCTCCAAATTGACAGGAGAAATTTAAATAGAAAGAAAACCCATAGCCCGTGTTCTCAGTATTCAAGGGAAGGAAAAAAATAGAAACTAAGGGAAAGAGTCTGCATCTCAAGCTCATCGTTGCATTAGAGGAGATGTACTGAATTTGCAGAATGGCTGCAGCAAGTTGTGAATAATGTATGAAAGGGAAAAGTTGCTTTCCTGTGCACAGAGAGAATGTAAACAGCTGTGCTGTTTGCTGTGTGCTGGTTACACAGATACATTGGTATCACTGAGGACCTGGGAAGTAGACTGTGGCAAATCCAGGGTTCCTGAGATTTCCCTCCTTCTCTAGCACCAGCCCTTAAGAAAGTTTAAAATTACTTTTGTTGCTTATGATTAATATTTGTTCCTTTTCTTTCCTCCTCTATTGGCAAGTGTCCAGTTAAAAGGAGGGAAAGGGAATGAGAAACATACACAAAAGAGGCCAAATAAGGAAACACACATCTAAATACATCATAGCTAATGTTTTTGGTTTTTGTTTTGTTTTTTTTTTTCCTCTTTTTCAATGCTGTTTATTTACTGTAGATGAGAAGTTGGGATCAGTAGGCTTGGCCAAAGTCAGTGTCTTCTGATACTAAAAACCAAACCTTGATTTCTTTCGCTTCTGTGTTTACCCACTACCTCAAGTAGCTAATCTAGAGAACAAGTCTTATGAGGAAAGGCCAAGGGAACTGGGGTTGTTTAGTCTGGAGGAGGCTCATGAGGGACCTTATCACTCTCTACTGCTACGTGAAAGGAGGTTGTATTGTGGTGAGGTTTGGTCTTTTCTCCCAGGTAACAAGCGATAGGACAAGAGGTAACAGCCTCAAGCTGCGCCAGGGGAGGTTTAGACTGGATATTGGGAAAAATTTCTTCACTGAAAGTATTGCCAAACATTGGAACAGGCTGCCCAGGAAAGTGGTTGGATCATCATCCCTGAAGGTATTTAAAAGACTAACTAGCCATCGAAGTGATCTTAAAGGTCTTTTCCAACCTTAATGATTCTATGATTCTATACTTTGAAATGTCAGAATCTTCTCAAAATAAGGTTTGTGTTTCAATGCGTCACAGGTCAGACCTGCAAACTACTTTTGTCTTTAATCTCCTGGCCAGAAAATGAGACCCATGCCAACTTAGGTGTCATCTTGATAGTAGTGTTAAGTAAGGTTTAGGGCCAGCAGGACAACAGCCTTTTTCAGAAGGTTATCTCAACTGTAGTCTTTGGAAGAGAAGGGGAACAAGTACAAGCCCATTACTTACTTATATTTCTTTCAAATGAAATAAGCTTTTAAAATTTTTCAAATAAGCTTTAAATCCTACACTCTAAATTTAAACAGAAGAGTGAATAATGAAACATGGCTCTAAGAGCTGTCCCTCACTGCCAGGAAAATCTTTTGTCTGATGTGGTGAAGAAAACACAGACAATTAGTCATTTTTATGCTTTCAAAGCATTGCTTTGATGGTGCCAAACTTTTTCTGACAGGTCTCATCTACTTCAGTTATCTGCCACTCCAGCTTATGAGGTTTCTAGGGCAACTGTCATCTTCATAGTGAACTACCCAGCATATTCTCAGGATTCACAGAAGGCTGCTCTTAGTGGTTCCTTTTCCTTTAACACTCATAGATTTCAGTAGCTTAATTTCTAAAACTCACAACAGCAAAATACCATTATTATTTATGAGTACAGGTGAATGATGTTTTGTCTTGGATTTTTGCAAAACTGATGGTTAGGAAGACTTCAGCTTTCTCTTCTGTCAAGTGTCTTCATAGGCAAAGGTTCTTGGCCAAGAATAGTGCTTTTGAACTTTGTTGGGAGTAACATTAGCTTCACTGCTCTGGAAAAATGTAGCTGTCTCAGCCTGGGAGCTGAGCTTCTTGTCTGAGGAACAAGGGAGTTGAAGAGAAAGGCAGTGGAAACAAAGAGCTCTGGGCTGCAGCTGTAGAGAGACCTTCTGCAGACTATCTATGAAATTGCTTCTATCACAGGCTCAGTGCATCTCAGTAAACTGATATGGGGTTATTTATATTGTTAGAACCTGGTCCTAAAAAGGAGAGGAGCTAGTTTGCTGGCTAAAGGAGATGGGAACCTTTGCTCTTTAAGTCCACAGTCTGGGGAAGTTCAATGGGACAGTGTGGTTGCAGATTGCTTGTACAAATATGTTTATTCTGTGGATCAGGAAGACCGTTAACCATGCTACCTGGAAGAAATAAATGATTAGTCCGAAATTCTAAATTCTGGGAGATGATGTGTGTGCATATTATGATAATTAACTATGCTTGGCTCCAATGTCAAGTCTCTGTTCTTAAAACACTTTCTTGTGAAATATGATGATTTTTTCATTCCATTTAAGATGGATGGGTAGTGATAAAGAGATTTAAGGAAGCTGCACCACCACAGATGGGTGCAGTCAAAACAAAAGGCATGAAGTTGCACTGATTCAGAGAGAAGCTCCCTGTGCATTAATTTTGTGTTCCAGTGGCGTCTGAAAGCTCTTTGACAACACTTTTAGGGTGGGTATTGTGTATTTGAAAAGCAGCTAGCATGTTGGTGACAGCTATTTAGGAAGCAGTATTCTTCACTGTCCATTGGTATCGTTCTTCCTGTTCTATTGGCTGTGTAGAGGCAGAAGCCGAACAGCATTGATCATTCAGATCTGCTGCTGGTTTCCAGGCCAAAAAGTAACAAAGAAGCTTGCTGGCTCATCAGCTAGCAAAGGATAAATGGGTACCATGGTTTTCACCACATCTTCTCTACAAGATTATAGAGGAGCAAGGAAATGCAGAGTTAGCTCTTGAAAATGAATGATAAAGTTACTTATAATGCTTAGACTTCCAGCTGGACCTGTTTGCTAACACCATCCACCCCAGCCACTAATGCTTCCCGCTTCCCTGATGAGTGTCCATTTTCTGCTGCTGGCTTGGTGTGAGAATATCATGAATAGGATTTTTTATTTATTAGCTGTGTTAATGTGGCACATAAGAGCTGCATTACGCTGGGCACAGTACAAACACATTTATTTAGACTTGTGTGAAAATTACTAATGAGAAAAGATGGCTGGCCAAAGCTCTAGGCATTCTGACACCTCTGAATAAAACAATGACATCCCAACAGTGTTTAAAGTGATGATTCCAGCAGAAACTCAGCCAGCTGCTTCCAGAAACTATTATAGCATACTATTAGCCTTCTCTAAATAGGCTATGGAACAGAAGACTTGACAAGTGTGAGGCGATGGTCTTTACCCTTAAGTGTTTTCAGTCCAAAGCCTCAATCTCCATCAGTCTACTTACATGATGCTGTCCAGTGAAAAGTTGTGGTTACTGGTCATCCTTAAAATTATATGTGTCTCTGGATGATCAAGACAGAAAGCAAAGGGAGAAGAAATGAAAACTTGTATTTGCTTGAAAAGAAAGAAAAGATGGAGACTTAAAACTGAAAGGACTTGCCTGAGGCCAGGTAGGGAGTCAGTGGCAGAGCCCAGAATAGACACCAGATGTTCCAAGTCTGTAAGTCTGTGACAATATATCTTAACATTAATTTAGCACAGACATTTTCCTTCAAAGTCTGTTTTCATCTCTCCCTTCTGAATTATCTTTTGGTTGTCTTTTTTTTTTTTTTTTTTTTTTTCCCCCCAGGGCCATCTAAAGAATGGTTTGGGGAGTTTCAACAAAAATCATACACTGAGGAATCCAAGCGTTGGGACCTTTGCTTGAGTTCTGATTTACCATGAGCGAGAAGAGCTGCTCTGATCCTAATTACTAGGCAGGAACCTCAGAGACTGGAAGAGTCTATAAATATTTGCTTTATTTGCAGTGAAGAGTACAGGAAGTTCTGAGTTAGCCTAATTTAGGCTTCAATATAGGCTATTTATGTGCTACCTCCTGGGACCACCTCTGATTACTGAAAGAGTGACCTTATTGGAAACCAACAAGTAGGTCTGCAGTTAATTATAAAGGGTTCAGAGCTCACTGCAGAACCCTAACAAAGGTATTTTTGTGGATGATGTTACAGCTCAAATCAGGAGAGCTAAAACAGATGGTGTACTTGTTACTGCTCTCTGAAAACACCTATAGAAAGACACTGATGCCAACAGGGAGAGGCCAAGCCCAATAGGTCAGAAGAAATGGCAAAGATCAGGCTGTCTGGGCTCTCTAATTAACATCTGAAAGCAATAAAGAACTGGTCAGTGGGGTCAGGTACAGGTGATGCTGTGTTGCTGGAGGGTTTTGTTTGTCTTCTGCTTTTGGAAGAAGTGGTTTAAAGGTTGTTGCCTCTTTTTGAACTTTATGATAATGGCAGTGACTTAATCTAATCTAAATGTGGCCCTTGGAGAAAATCTGCTCTAGGACTTTTCTAAAATAATTTCCTGAAGGAAGGAAGACTCTCTCTGAGTAAAGTTCAGAGGAGTGTCTAAATAGAGAAATGTAAAAAGCTGACTTAAAGGACAGCAAGTTTATACATGGGATGTTGCTCCTCTGGGGCATTATAGAAAATGATTATACCAGATTTTGTTCATCAAGGCAAAGTAAGCTAAATCAGATACAAGGCAAAGCCCTTAGGAGGGGGAGGAACGTATTCACTTTAGTGAAGCAACTGTGATAGTAATTAAAGCCCAGATGGAAACCTTTGAATGTGTCTGGCGTCTGTGTATCCGCTGTGTTTTTTCTGTTAACTTGACATTATAAAAGGAGCACCCAAAGAATAATGAGATATTGTTTGAAATTTCATCAGTCAAGCACTGTCCCAAATTTGATTCATTATAAACAATCTTCAAAAATTGCTTTGGGTGTATATGATACAGGTAGGGAGTTTTCTCAAGTGGTAATTCACAAAGAGAGAAATTGTACATTATTTGTAGGTTCGTCTTCGCTGAAATGCAGTCAGGATTAATCACACCACTTGCCAGCTCTGACTGTGAACCCCTTGTACTTCAGACATATGGATAGAATTTTATTCTACTGTTACATATTCTTTCTGAAGCAGAGTGCTATGCTATTTACTTTGTGAGCAGATATATGGCAAGATTTGAGTAAAAAATCCTATATGATTAAAAAAAAGATAATGTAAAAATCAAGGATTAAAAAGGGAAACATTGTCCTACTTTTCCCTTCTAATACACAAGCCAAGAGCAAAGGATAGTCTGGTGTGGAAACACTGTTAAAGGGTTAGAAAAATGTAGAGTGATTTGCTGTTACTGCAGAATGGAGGGCTGGGGGTGGCTGTAATTCTGCTGCGCTGTCGCACACACTGGGATCCTCGAGTGTCTCCTGCCTTGTGTTTGAGTCATTACTTTATCTGGAGCAGACAGACCGCTTCCAGCCCCAAATCCTCCAGCATATGCACTACTTGATGTCTAGTACAGTCACGTGTTGTGCTAAGATTTACTACTAACACTTGAGTAATTGGAGAATGGTAGCCTACGCTCACGTTTTTCCTGGTTTGATAGGCCATGCTTGGGGTGCCAGCATCACCAACCAGCCTTTTATGTCAGAGAAGGCAGAGGAGGTAGTAGTTTGGAGCAAGACAAAAGTACAAAAAAAAAAAAAGAAAAGAAAAAGAGAGAGAAGATATTCCTCTTCAGATATGTTAGATTGCTTTTCCCCATGCCATCTGTATTTAAGGGCATTTGAAGAAGTCTGTTACTCCCTAGACAGACCCGTTTATTGGCAATTTTGTGATGTTTCAGTTGCAGGCAAAGCTGTAGTTAAGCATGCATAATTAGTGGCAGTATTAGTGGTCTTTAACTCCAGGCAGCGGTGTTTTCCCTGGATTTTCATTACCTTTATGCTGATAATGGCTTACATCCTTTGTACTAAACCCATGTTGCCAAAATCCTTCTGGTGGTTTTCACTTTAGAAAGTATCTCCATGTGAATATATTTTCCCCACGTATGCTCTCGGTCATCATTATCTTTTTTTCTTTGTTTTTTGCACTGGAGTACATGGGTCCCCTTTTGCAGTCTGTATTCTGAAATAACAACAAAAAAGCCACTTCTTAAAAATGTGACACCTGTTCTTAATGGGTTTTCTTTAAGAGCTCTGCTCTTAACCTACTCACTTTGTGGCTCTGTGGCTACATTTGCTTCTGTGCTCTTGACAAGTGGTTCAGTGCTCACTGATGAGAACCCAAACCCCTGAGTCCCACGACTCAAGAATCTGAGACAGATTAAATTTTCAGATCTAATTTTTTCCTTTTTAAATCTTCATTTTACCTCTATGTTTAATATTAGATGGTATAACAAGTGCATGTGTTTACGGAAGGTGGTTTTTATGTAAGTGAGGTTGCCACCTATAACCTTGGAATTGGAGTTGCAGCGTTTGTGGGCTCTGTGATCTGTCCTCTGGAGAGGGATAAGGGACTTGCAAGTTGATAAAAGGTTTGAGTGTAGTGCAGAGGAGCCTATTCCCAATAACCTCTACAGTCAGCTTTTCACCTGCCATCCTGTGACGCTGTTTAAAGCCAAACTAATTGTAATAAAATAAGTAATCATTTTTTTATTCCCTAAAACCAACATCCTGTAAAGTTTATGAGACCACTGGTTGTATTTATGGCTCTTATATCCCCAAAGAGGGGCACAGTGCTTTTGCCTGCGATTTCATTGCTGCCGTGGGACTGAGGTCTGAATCTTGCATCAGTGTACATAAGAGGAGACTTGAGAGATTTATAATGGGAAAATGCTGACAGCTCCGTAATTTGTTGCAAGGCTAACAGGCAGCACCAAACCTGACAGCTCCAAACCCTTATTCTCTGAGATAGTTTGTTTCTGATCTACTCCCTTTACTGGATCTTCCCCCCTCTGCCTCTGGATGAATGGACCTAGGGTGGTGAATATCTATATTGCTTCATTTTTCCTTAATATTTTAATACCTTTTCACTTTTAGGACTTCCCATTGTTGAAATTTGTAAGAGATTTCAGGAGCTTCACAGCAGAAAGGCTTTTTCATGTAAGCTGCCTTTTTTCTTGTTGTTCCTTCCACAGCCCAGAGTATCTTACGTATTCATTGTCACGCTGGATACTCCAGCAGTGGCTTTACATTTGCAAGCCTTGGTACTTTGCTGTGCCCAAAAAATGGGTAGACACCGAACAATACCTACTTTTAACTTATTTGAGGAGAATGCTGTGAATCTGCATAATGGTCTCACACAGAAAGTGCTTTATCTTCATGAGTTACTGAGTCAGTTTAGGGTATTCTATTGGCAAAAGCTTTCAGAGAAATTATGCATGGTAAATTAATGAAGGCCGTCTGAGGTATTATTGTGTGTGAATGCACATGCCATTAGAATCAATGGCTGGCTGAAAAAAGTTAACGGTCATTAAGGGACTGTTAAAAAGGCCAGTGGACACAGATTTACTCTCTTGCAGGGCTCTGGTTGGGTTAGGTGAAGACAGAGATTGCTGTTTGCCTCCAGGCCACAGGACAGCCCAGGCTTTGTGCTTCCCTGTCCCCATTTCTCTTGGCTTCTGGTAGTGGCAGATTTACAAGAGCCTCCAAGAAACTGTCTTCTGAGCAGGTAAAGACCTTTGTGTCACTTTTTTACTTTACAAGCAGTTCATAACAGAAAGTCCAAGTGGGCAAGCTTGAAAGTGCTTAAAACCTCTGACCATCTCTTTTTCATGGGGAATTGAGCTTTTAATGGAGAAGTTGCAAAAGAGAGAAAGGGTACTGTGTTTTTTTTGGTGATGCCATGCTATCTGATGGTGAGTCTTTGAAATATTGCTCATCTGAGTAGTGGAGTATCGCCTCCGATTTATGTTCAAATAGTAAGAAACTGAATGGACTGCTGCAGCAGATCTAACCATTAGCCAATGGTAGGGGAAATGGAGCGCTAAATGCCAACTGAAGATTAGGCAACTGTGTACCATTACTAGCAATTCAGCTGTGAATTTGTCATACACAAAATACTAAGTGACAAGAACTATTTCCTGGGCACCTCTATTCCCCTGGGATGTGTCTTTTCCCTTGAGCACTGTAGATCTTTTTTTCCACATCATATTTTGATTGCAGTGATTCTGACTGAAATAAAATGCAAGGAGAAAATTAATTATTTGATATCTTCTTGCAGCTGCTAAAGGAAATATAAAAGAGTCTTTGATCCGGGGGCTTTAGAAAAGTGAGCTGGACCAATTACTGGTACTTACTTACTGACCTAAGTAAGTGATAAAGGGACTGTGTCGAAGTTTAATTAGTCTTGATCAAGATAAGTTTTTAGAGCTAGTGGCCTTTTGAAGAAGTAAGGCTCCTAGTTGTCACTTATGCCACAACATGTTCTTTTATCATACTTCATGTGTCTCCATCAGGAACAGTTTTTATTTTAGAATAAAAAAGAAATAGCTCATTTGATAGAGATTAGCACAGACAAGCTTACTAATATTTGAAGGCAATTTCCCTATCTTACCTTTTTCTCTATTTCTCTATCCCACAGAGATTACCTCAGACTGCTGTTGTTAGTCACTGTTATTTATATAAAGATATGTAATGTGTTTGTGCTCGAGGGGTCGTCTGTAACAGCGTATGCAATTTCATATTGTAGAGTCTTGCAGGAATTACTGTGAAGAATTGCTTTCCAGTGACAGCTTTATCCTGCCTGTAATATGTCATTGTGTGTGACTTTCAATTAATCACGCAATAACAAAACATTGCGTCTGGCGACAGTGGTGCGTTCATTAATATTGAGAAGTTTCAGCTTTATGAACACAAATTCCATCGCAGTCCCCTGCCCACTTGTGCACTTTAATCAGCAAGTCTCAACCCAGAAGAAACATTTCTCTCTTCTCTTCTCCCCCATCATCCTCCATTGTGATCTATTAAGCTGCAATCCATAACGCCTGATGTCTCTGTAATGGCCCGATGGCTGTGGTTTTAAATGATTGCATGAATTTGACTTTGTCTCATTCTGCCTTGACCTTGGTGTTTTCAGTAGCTTCCTCTGCCTCTGGTTTCAAATCAGGAGTGAGAATGGAAGAGTGACAGGATTGACTTTGGAGATATTTCACAGGAGGTTTAATGTTGCTCTTTGAGGAAATGGGAACACAAGTGGTAAGAGAGAAACCATCGCTGGGAGACAAAACAGTGATTTGCAAATTTGCAGGAGAAAAGGCATCATGCTGTTGAGCATAACTGGCTCCATAGGCTGAAGCCTGCTATGTGCAGGCCCTCATTGATAAGCACAGTAGAAGCCTTCCAGTAATTCTTCCCCTTGCTCAGTCTCTCATTTATGACAAGATCGCTAAGTAATACATTAATTTAAATAAAACCCCCAAATCTCAATGTGTTTTACAGCTGTACCTATATCCTGAACTGAAACATAAAGAGCCATTGAGTGGTCTGTGCTTGGGCTACAAAGAAAGAAAGACACCCTCGGCCCAGCCACCAAGTATGCATCCCTGTTGTTATATCCAGCTAAATTCAGAGTAGATTCTACTCCACTGAAAGCCTTTTTCACTTGATTTCTTCTAGGTTAGTATTGAGGTTTTACACCTCATTGCCATATAAATAGGCAACCTGGTAGTAATTAGTGTAGATGCCTTTCTTCTTTTTCCTTGAAGGAGATGAACTTAATGTTTAAAAAGTGCTTGGCTGGACAGTGTCAGAAGAATCTCCTGAGAGCTGGTTTATGGCAGAACAATGGCATGTTACACAAAACAGAGGAAACTAATTTTTGTATCTTTTCCCATGGATTAGCACTGTTCGTGAATTTACAACATATATGACTGGTTGCCTTGAAAAGTGTTCACTGAAATAAGGCATTTGTGTTAGGGGTGGATTTTGACAGTGGTGTGTTGGATGGGTCGGAGTACTTTCACTTTTTGTAAATAAAACGCAAAAGTCTTCAGGATTCTGAGGAGTAACAACAAGGTTTGTAGCTCCTTGGGGAAATCTTCATGCTCTGGCTTGCTGAATCTCCCCATTGTCTCTGAATTACCAGCCAGATCATAAAAACATAGTTAATCAGGGGTTTATCTCAAACATGTTTTTTTCTGGGGTAAATGCAGTATTATACCAGCACCAATCAAGGTTCTTACTCCCTCTGGCCAACTTCTGCCAGTTTGGCAAGGGTATTGGTTTCGGTTCTTTAATTAAGGCTATCCCCATCTATCCTGTTGTATGAGCAGTGGGTCTGACAAGATGCTGGACTTGCTAAACTATATAAAACAGAAGCAGCTGTCTTCGCATGGGCTTGAGAGCATTCAGTACCATGGAAGGTGACCTCCTTCGTGATCCCTGGTAGATGCAAACGAGTACAGCTCTATAGAGCCATTTACTGCCCAGTGTGTGGGATATCTATTTGCTTCAGAATTTTTCATCAGGCGAAGGCTGTTGGTGGTTGTGTTAGGATCCAAACACACACAGAGGAGGCCTCCAAGAAGGAGGCTTTGTAATCAATTTCTCATTCCCAAATTATTTTTGCAGGATCCCCACAGTATGGTGTTTGAGTAACAGAATAATTTCCTAGCTATTAAGTGCCTGAAAATCAGCAGTAATTAACTTAGTGCAAATTATTCTCTTCCTCTCCCTCCTCTTTGCTCAAAAAAACAAACAAACCCCCTTTCTCAGTAGAGGAAATGCAGATGGAAGCAGTCTCTTCCGCCTTAGTGCAGCCATGTACAGACTACATCTTTCTTCCCCCCCTTTCAGTTCTGTGAATAACATAATTGCTTTGTTATCCCTCAGGGGATTTGTAATATTAACATTGGTTAATGACATTAATTCTAGTTTTTACCATTAATAAAATGGCATTGCTTAAAATTAAGCATTACATTTCAATTAGTAGTCCATCGAAGACTTTAATAGTCTGGAGCATTAAAGCAATATTTTTTTTTAATTTCTGATTAATTTTTTATTGTATCATGCTAATTTCCAAAGAGTGATTGAAAGCCCAGCTGATCCAACGAGCGACCCTATCTGCCATGTTTCTTGAGGGAAGTTCTTTCTTTTATGACATTATGCAAAAAGGTCACATTTCCACAAAGCAGGAATCTGTTTTAGTCACCTCCTGAATTCATTATCATCCTTTTTACTTTTTAACATGAGGCACATGATATACAGGCACCCCAGGTGGACATGTTTAAATTAATCTAGTAATAATTGATTCAGAAGAGATTTGGAGGACAGAATTTGCATAAAAGCCATAATGAGAGCAAATCCTCCAAGGCCAGACTGAACAGCTAAGTCACTGAATAACTTACGTCTCCTAAGCTCATTTGGTTATGTATGCAGGATGAAGGTGTGGGGGCTGGCATGCCATGTGATTGGAATTCATTACAAATAATTCATCTCCTCCAGAAAGCCCGGCCTCAGAGTATATTAAAATGATATTAGCCCCGAAATGCTTGGTCAGGCCTTGCCTCCTGGAAGATGACAGCAAGGTTTCTGTTTGAGGGATAGTTTGGGATTTTTAAAGCATTCCTGACAAGTCAAGCTGGCACTTGGGCTGGGGTGTCCACTGGGAGGCTGCTTTTCCTGACTGGTGGGATACAGATGTCCAGTTTTGGCAGGACATCTGAGGTTGTCAAAAACATGAGTATGGAGGATTATCCCACGTTTCACTCTCTCCTACCTTTTCCTTCTGTTCCAGCATGGAACTGCTTAGATCCTAGGGTTTGCATTAAATCCTGGATCACCTTGGTGTCTTTTGAAATTTAGGGGAGAGGGACATTTTACAGGATGGGGACTGTACTGTGAACTCCTTAGGTACAGAAAATCTGGACAGTGAAAATTATGACAATTAAAAGAATGCAGCCAAGGGTTTTTTGGAAGTCACGTATCCTGCTTCACTTTCCCATTGCCTAAATACCATTTTTGAGAAAATCTCTAAAAGGATGCTGCTGTCACCCAGCATAGCAAAACCTGTGTTCTTAGGCTGGTGAGCTTCAGTTAGCAGGCAGCACAGCTCCTGGTATCAGAGAAGTTACATAGGATGTTTGGAGGAAAAGGAAAGTTCAGCTCAACCTTTTCAGAAACTGTTGATCACCAGGTATGTTTTTGGGGAAAAATTGACGTCACTGTAGTTTTCAGCAGATGAGGAATCAGTCCTATTTTGTTTACACACAGCAGTCAGTCATAACATGGCATTTGTGAGCTGTATAGTTTCTGCACTTCTTCCCTTCAGTGCTATCCTGCAGCCGAGTAGCTCTGGGAAGAGCCACTCTCCTCTACAGTATACCAAATGGGATGCAAGAGATGGGACAGACCAAAGCAACCCTGTGGTTCCAACAAGAGAAAGGGTTAACAGTCCCAACAGGTAACTGCTGTTGCAAGAAATAGGAGTAAACCGGGCACAGCAGGGCGAAAAAAGGAATCTGGCTGACAGTTGTTATTTTGTCTGTTCAGATTTGTGGCATATATAGACTGTTTAAATGCCTTCTAGCCAAAGGGTTCCACATGATAAATAGTACTGTGCAGTGTCAAGAAGATGCTGCAGCAAAACATTCTCGTTTCAAGCAGGCTGAAACTTGGAGTTGCCCTACAGGGATGCCTTGTGCTTGTTCTCCTATGAATATGTGTTATGTGGCACTAGGTAATCACAAATTTTTGACAAAAACAAACCAGCTGTGGTTAGTCTCTCCTGTGTGGGTGAGCATTAAAAGAAAACATTCTTCTCATCCTGTTGTTGCAATGTAGTCCTGTGTACAGGAAGATGCAGCCGGGAGGGGCGAGGTAGATTTGTGACACGCAGCAATTGCCTTTGACCCCCGTACATGGGGTTGCAGGAGTGATGCAAGAGGATGGAGCAGAAGTGGACGGGTGGCAGGAGATGTAGTGTTAGGGCTAGTTCTGGTGTGTTTAAACTGGAAAAACAAGGCTCTAGGGAAAATCAAGCCTGTATGTTTTGGCTGACTCTCAGGCCAGAGGTTTGGTGTGATGATTTTGTGGCTCAGTTTTTGTCTGCTGGAGACTTGAATTCTGAGATTGCTTCAGGTCAAAGGAAAAGCAAGTGGATTTTTATTATTTTTTAATTTTATCTTCTTACTGTTTTCCACCTGAGTGGTTGCACCATTACCATAGTGGCCACTGCATAGTGTGTTGGCATTGCCTAACTGCTTGGCGCAGTCTGAGGACTGCGGTTGTCCCCGGCTTGCTGTAATGGTGTTGAAGAGAAAAACCTTGCAACCTATATTAGGCCTCATGCAATTTGGAGCCATTGCTACTAACTTCCTTACTAATAATCCCATGGGATGTCTCCAATGGACCTCTAAATAAAGGTAAATAAAAAAATAGTGTCAGTAAAATAACAATTATTAGTCCATTAAGTTAAGAATTAAAGAACTCTTACAGTTTTCATATTAAACTGTGAGACAAAAGAAAGTCCTGTACCAAAAGCACTTGGAAGAATCAGGAGGAGTTTACTTCTCTCTTTGTGTCTACCAAAACCTGGTTGCAGTTACTAGTGACAGAGTCACAGTTGGGTTATGCCTCAGTTTCCCAGCTGTAATGTCACATTTGCTGTGGGGAGGAGTGTAAACAGGGACACCACACATCTGGGAATCACTGCAAACAGAGGAGCTTCTCCAGACTGTTATGCACCAGAGTGTGTTGGAATGACATTGTCTACACAGTGTGGTGTTAGGGGCTGTTTTTATTTTTGTTAGGGGCTGCTAATTTGCACATTTACAAACCTTTTTTGCATTGTGCCAGGGAGCAACTTTAAGAAAAGCTTTAAGAAAGTGTTGGTTCTGCAACAGCTATAGGCTTAAGGCATGGGTCTATGGGATGAGTACCAAACCTCAAGCCAGAAAAAGCCCTTGCAGGCAGGTGTCTATTTGCAGTAAGTCTGATGATGAATCTGCTGTACTTGCATTATATAGTTCATATGCATGTAACCAACATAGCTGGCACCTTGAAATTTACAGCACCTATACAGAAGACTCTACTTCATGCATACAGCAAGAAAAGGAAACTGCACTGCAACATACGCTGAGCCCTGGGCATGCTCCTTGGCTGCAGACAGAGACTCTGGAATAGTTATTACTGTGTTGCTGCTGTCAGATAAGCCCTGGGATGGCTCCTCCCTTGGTCTGTGTTGCACTCATTCATCCTCTCCTTTTGATGAAAAATCCAGAGACTTTGACTGGGAGCCAGGAGCTCCTCCTGGTTTCTAAGCTAGGCTGCAGTAAACTTCATCTCTGAATTGCAGTTGTGCTAAGTACCATAGCATCCATTGTCTTCTGTTGTGTTCAGCTCTGCCCTCATCTCTGTGTTTCACAGATGGAACACATGAAAAATAATTCCATAGGCGTTTCAGGTCCCAGAACTGCCAAAAATACCTCCACTTTGACATCTTCATTGACAGTCTCTCAGAGATGCCATTCTGTGAGAACAAATAGGTCTTCCCATCCAAACGGTAGTCTTCTAGGGAACAGGGGACGGACACCACCAGGGAAACAAATGAGTGTAAGCCTTCATTGCCAAGTATGATCTTTGGATAAACAGAAGACTTCAGACTCCAAGGCACCTTTTCACAAGTTATAAATTCATACCCAAAACAAATACTAACAAAACCTCTCATTTTTTTAATTATGAGTGGCCAGCTAAAAAAAAAAGGTCTAGAGCCCTTTGAGGAGAGCCTCTTGAGGCACTTGGGGACACACTCAATGTGTGGTCAGGTTAGTGCTATTCAAAAGCAGTTCTGAGTGTCAGCAGAGCACATATTTATTTATGCCCACCAGGTTTGGCAGGAACTCAGTGGTACAGTATACTTTGCTCTATACACAGGCCTTTATTGTTGAATCAGCTTTATTTAATGGGAGCTTTCCATAGTAGGTTCCTGTTCTGCTGTGCTTCCTCTAAAGGTGAGGAAACAGTTCAGTTTCCAGGACCGTGTAGACACTCACTGTGCTGCTGAGGCCAAGTAGCTAAGTGGTGGCTGATGGCTCATCGAGGACTTACACCAGTCCGTAAAGAAATGGACTGATATCAACCAATTCGTTTTGTACCAAACTGTTATTAAGAGTTTTGTCACTGTTACCTGACCTGAACAAGAACATTCCACTGCCTTTCGTGGGCTTGGTTTGGAACCTTGATCAGTCCTGGATGGTTTTGAACAGCGATCAGAAAGCATTCTAGAAATATAATGTCCCAAAGTGAACTGTCAATCTTTTATGGTGTGTAGTCCTAAGAAGATCAGACTATAGGCTATTACTATTCAGCTCCACTACAGGCTTCACAAGCCATGAACTGAACAGTATATTAGGTTAAACTGATTTCTCCTTTGCAGAGAGTTACCTGAATTATTTATATAGATCTAGATAACAGAAAGGTTGCAATAAAGTGGCCTGTGTTATGAGTCCTCAATTGGTTTATCCCTGGTATAAAGCCTACTGAGATACTGCAACCAGTGCCTTGCAGACTGTGAGGCAGGAGCTGTGAGAGTGGTCAGAGTGAAGGCTGAGCTTCTGCTTTCCCACAGGAGAGTCTGGTGCCTGCACACTCTTGCAGTCCACCCTGCAGCTGAATTGTAGGGTTTTTAGAAAGATAACCCTTGGATTACATGCATGAAAATGTGGTTCTGTCCTCCTGGGGTGTTGTGAGAGCGAGTTCAGTTGTGAGGCTCAGAGATGATGTTGTAGTGGGAAGGCTGTGGGAAACCTTGAACAAGGTGGGCTCATGAGAGCATGGTGAAACCCAGCCAGGACAAGAGCTACAGCATGTAAGCTATTGCAAATTTAGAAATGAGCTCACTGATTCTTCAGAAGACTGTAGCGTGATTTAATTAAAGAAAAACAAGATCTCGTCACAGATTCTTATCTGAACAGTAGTTTGACCATTCCCATATGTTTGTCTCACAAGTACATAAATGAAAAAGCTTGCTAGGTAGAAGACCCCCAGTCTAAGGGTGCACATGAGATCTGACTTCTGGGTATGCATGTTTTGGCTATAAGACACATCCATTTCCCCAGTGCCGGCTGAAGGCTGAGTGTATGCATGTGGCCGGGGCAGAGGGAAAAGCTGTGCCTTTTCTTCGATAGTGTGGAAAGGCCATTCAAGCCAGTCTGGTGGGAGAAATTCCAGCTGGTGAGGGTGGGAGGCGAGGGCAAGGAGTGGTGGATGAATAAAGGACCATGGGTTTGTTGGCCTTGGAGCTCTCTGTTTTCTAGGGCAGAGCTGCCTGTGCCAGCCTGTCACAGCCACACTGCTGAGCTGTCTTGCTTTATAATGTTTATATTTATTTCCCTTCTTCTTCCAGTACTTTTTGGAATACTTTAATGCCCACCTCTTTCCATTGCTGTTCTTCCCTCTGGTATCCCATTCTAATAAAATCATAACTGTGCCAATCACAAAAGATCCCAAACAGAAGAATTAAAGCTTTTACAGGAGGTTCCTTTTAAATCTGTTTTAAAGGCAGCTCTTTTCTTTAAAATGAAAGATGAAGCATTTTCTTTTATCCTTAAACTTTACTGTCACGTTTTATTAAGTCAAAATGATAGTTATAGTCAGAGAAAAGCAGGATATGAATTCCTGGTACAGGCATTTTTGAAGTGTGCTTTGTTTTAAAGCCCTGAAGATTGATTGAAGGTATTTTTCTTTTAGACATGGAGCTTTACTCAAAGGGGGCCTGATCTGAGTTGCCCTCTGTAAATCAGGATTAGTTCCTGTGAAATCAATGGAGTTACAATGATACAATAAAGGGAGAGCTGGAAAAGACTCATGCCCTGAGAACGAATAAGGAAGGGACTGTGGCTGATCCCCTGAATGCTGGGCTTGTGCAGGGGCCTGAAGCCACGAGGCCAAGCAGAATTATATGCTGGCCTTATCAAGCTGCCATGAAATGGCCTGGGTGAGAAATGGCCATGTGGCAGTGGGCTTGTGCTCTTATGGGTGCTGCGGTTGCAAATCTCTACTCTGGGGATGCACTGTGTGTGCAGACATCCTGCTTTACCCAGGAGTTCATTGCCCATCCCCTGCCACCCCTGTTACAGTCACGGAGGCCCATGAGCTGAGGCAGCCTGATTTAAGAGGCAAGAGCATGGTGCCAGAAGTGGTGCTCTACAAGATATCTGTCTCTGGGGCATATTTCACTGTGTCCAATGGAGCCTGGATTTGTTGGCCTTTGTTTGGCAGAGGGATTCACTGTGCAGAGTATGAGAAGGGAGAGATGCCCCATCACTGGGCCTTTGGATTATGCAGAGACACAGAGGACAGGCTTTTGTGAGGGAGATGACAGATAAACTTGGACAGATAATCTTACTGGACATTTCTGTCCTTTTGCTTCTCTTCTTTTTAAGCCTGTCTGCATTGGGAGGCAAACTAGCTAAGGTGGTAGAGATACATCAAGATGAGCAAATAAAGAATTGAAGTATGTACTGTCTGAGATTTGAGTTTAACCAGTGATTTGAGCTCTTGTCTCTCATGTGCACTGAAACCTTGACAGCTGATTTCTTGAGTTCTAAGCCATTTTGAGCAGCAAGTCTTTCAAGAACAGTTCTTTTTGAAACACTTAACTCTATCTACACATCTTAATGCTAGGGCAAGTTCCAGCAGTGCAAACCACCGCTAGCCTGGGCTGTGCTTAAGATATGTAGTGGTTTTAGCAGTCTGTATGAGGACTGGTCCTAAGCGCTGGTCGTACTCCTGCCCTCACAGTGAAAATCTGCAGCTTGGGCAAAATTGGAGGCTTGAGTTTGGCTGTTGCCAGTAGAATTGAAACATTTACACTTTATAACTAGCTGCTGGACTCTCCCAGGCACTTACTAGTTCGGTCTCAGTGTACAATTGCCATGCTCTTGCACATGGCGCTGCTTCATATTTGGAGTATGGGGTTTTTAGACATAAAGTTGTAGCAGCTGAGAATAGCAATTACTGAGTTGGAGTCTTTCTTAAAATATTGAGGAAAAAAATGAGCAAGGCATCCACGGAAAGGGGCAGAATCAAGAAATAACCTTTTGCAATGCTATCCATTATTTGAATATTGTTCAGCTGGTGTTCTATGGCTCTGGCTTCTATTGCCCTTTATCAAGTTGGCATTTACCCGTTGACTCTGAGTCCAGCAGGCATCAGTTCAGGGCTGCACGACACTGATTTTGTTCAGTTTCCCAGCACATGAGAGCTCCACACATTTTGTGGGTGCAGTTAGATGTAGAAGATAGGAAACACAGGAAAGGATACAAGTTTTTCGTAATATTTCTTTTTCATCTTTGCTTGGACCTATATTACTTTCCACTTCACATTAAGTTTGAAACCCTTATTTTCGTGTACAATTTGGATTCCCCTATGACAACAAGGGAAAAGAAGTGAGAACTTTACTCCAAATACTGGTTACAGCTTTCTAAGGAACACTGAAGCCTCTTGGACTGTGGTAAAATCTCCCAGGGAAAGTGGCAGAAATCCAGCTACTTGGCACATTTAACAACTGGTCCAGACAAAACACTAGTAAATGTACTCTGCTTTTGGCACAGAATATGCTATGGGATGTTATGAAGCTTTCCTGTCTGCAACTTTTTATCATTTCATGACCCTGATAAGTGTGAAACTTGAATTTACTCATGTGTTGATTGTAGACAACATAGGGACTTAGAGGAGTATGGGACCCTACCATGTGTCTTCTCCACCTAGCTTAAGAACACTGTTTGGATGAAAATGACCATATTGGCTCAGACTAAAAGTCTGGATTAACTAGTAATGGCTGCACTGGGAGGAGTAGAGCATGCATTAGGTGGGATTTCCATGACAGTCTCTTCCAGTTTCCAGCAAAGATATCCGACACCAAAGAAGTCCTTTTGCCTCTGTGGAATTCCCACAACAGCCATCTCCTCTCTAAGGAAAGTGTGGCTTTGTCTCTTCTGGAATTTTGAGTGGATGCGAGAGCTATACAAAATGCATCTCCTTGGGGTTCACATCTCTGCTTGTGTTTCACTTCTATATCTGTACTGAAAAAAAATGATCATTTAAGCCAGCAGCTGAAAATATACTCCAAAGCTTCATCATCAATAATTTTCATTAGACCATGACTTGCACAACATCTCCATCATGCGAGATGCCACAGTACTCAGTTACGCCCTGCAGTATGCTTGGGCTTAATGACTAAACGGTATGCTGGCCTTAGCTTTGAATGATTTCACATCTCTTACTTCTGCCAGTCCGATTTTTTAATTTAACATGATATTTGCTGTGTTTAAAAAACCACCCTTCATGGTGTAGAACCTCCTTTGGAGAACTGGGATTTTATATATCCCTGCATAAAATCTGCATGTATAGGGGGCTGGAAAAAATGTGAAATGTTGTAATCTCTCACTCACACTGTCTGGGAAACCAAGTCCCTAGAACTACCCCAATGCTATTTTCAGACAGTGATATGTAGCTGCTGCTGAAGACGCACATAATGGATGCGCTGGCAACTCATCTTTATGCCAGTGTTTTAAAATCACAGAGAAATACAGATAAGAATAAAACATAGGATCCATCTTTCAAACCAGCTGTCTCCCATTGCTTCTGTAAGCATTCTCTTATTGCCTCTGTGATACCCAAAGGCCTTTACAAACTTTTTCCAACTTCTGCATGCCACATTATTGTCCCCTATTTTGGTCTGTGCCATGTGCCTGCTATTGTGTATCAGTACCCCATGGTACCAGCCACTAGTCTGATCACTTCAGCTCACTGAAGGTATTTTGGAGACTCCTAACAAAAATAAAGAGATGCCAGGTACTGCAGGTGTTGACTGTTACATGAATCACTACACCTGCAGGAATTGCAAATCTCATTATGTGAGAATTCAATCAGAATCAGCTTTATCACTAGGGAAGATTTAAAGGTGGGAGACTCCATTTGTTTGAAAACATGTGTTTGTAATAATTGAACAAAGTTACACAGGAAAATGCAATGTGCACATCAGTATGATTAAATTCGGCAATGCAGATTTTCCTAAACTGCAGCAGCACCTTGGGGAGCCTGTGGCATGAGCTAATTAATCCTCCATCCCCTGCCCCAGGCCTGATAGGCCCAGGGAAGTTTTTTAGAGCTATATCTTTCCTGTTGTTGCTGTTAAAAATGCTCATATAGAAAAGGCATTTCCCCTCTCCTAGCCTGAGAGTGAGTGCTTCTCTTGTTCAGCTGTGCCTCAGCTCTTGCAACTGAGAGCTATAGCATCCCATAATAAGGCAGGCAATTGACTCACTTCTCACTATTCTCCCCATTAAGCTGTTTTAATTTTTATGGTACCTTAACTAGCACTTTCCTGGCAATGCCTTTACATGGGCTTCTCTTGTTTTAAAACATTTAAAATAGCAGTGGTAAAATGGATGAATTTCCTATTAGAACAGTATTAATTGTACATGTGTTTTCATGATGACTGATGATGGCCATTCTTAACGATCTCTTAAACGTGGACATGTCATGAAACTGAGGAGAGAGGTGTCCACCCCTAGAATATTTGAAAATTCAAGTGGTCAGCAATGGCTGTTGCACACCAGCTGCTGTGTAAGAGCATGTGCCCCAAAGGTGCACAGAGATATATATTTAAGGAGCTGTGCACTTACCTTCTCTTTGAAGTTAGAAGCCCAAATACAGTTGTAAATTGGGTCATTATTTTTAGATGCTGTTTGTGGATTATTATCTTGTGTACTTAGTACAAGTGGGGTTGGGATGAAAGGGGAACTTCCACCTTTCTCTACCCATATCACACTCTGAATAAGCATTCATCTTTCTGAAGGTGGAATTATTTGTATTTCAGGTGTTCTCCTTGGGCCTACCTTGGAAGCTAGATCTGCAGTCGCCCTTCAGTCATGGTTGTTTCAAGATTAAAGGCCATTTCCCTGTCATTGCCAAGCCTTTTTCTTCTTGCTTTTCATCTCTCAGCATCACAGAATGTACCTGAATACTCTGAAGCTGAACATCAGCAGTGTGTCAGGAAAGAGCACCCCACAATTGCTTTTGAAGGTAAGAGCTTCTGTTCCTGTTTCAAGTTCCAGTAGGATGATCCATTTTGAAGTCCTTCCTGGTGCTATGGATGATGGTTTAGTCTGTGCTGTTTTCCTTATACCTGTGATCCACAGGCCAGTGTAAGTAGCCTAATGAATTGTATTTACTTTGATGCTTTACAGTGTTTTAACTCTGAGGCTTTACAGCAGTCACTTAATTCAGACAGCTTTGCAACTACTGGACTAAGAATCTCAATTTTCAATTCTGCTACAAACTCCCTGTAATCTTGTGCCACACTGAAACTCTGTTCCAGTTTCCTTTTCTCTAACTGGATTCAGTAATGCTTATGTACCTCACCTGTCTAGCTGGATCCAGACACTCAGTGAAAAGTGATAGAGAATTTGGACATACTTGAATGCAAGAGGAGTAAACTGTTTTAAAATGGCAGGGAATGGCATTCTCTTGTCCTTATCCCAGTTGGATTTTCCATGACTGTACCAGCACTCCTAAGCTGCTGTCTGTCCAGTCTGTCCACTTGCCCACTAAACAGTTAGATCATTATGTTGGTATCACCATTATTTCTGAATTCATTCCAGGCCAGTTTGTTAAGCTGAGCATCATCAGCTGCTGGATGTCCTTGCTAAGAATCGTTTCCTTCTAAATGTTGAAATATCAATTTTGGTTCCCATTTAAGGCTGTGCAATGCATCTCCAGCTACATTCTTTGCTAAAGGCAATTAAGTACCTTGCAATAGGTCTCTAGTTACGTTCTCTGCTAAAGGCAATTTAGTTGTGGGTTTGTGACCTTTGAGATAGGGTTTCCAGGAAGAAAGTAGTCAAAGGCTTCCTTGCTGACCTTTCAGTGTTCTTTTAGAGAGCTTTACTCTTTGCAGAGGAGGAAACTCTTGTCTCTTAATTTGGAAAGTGTAAGGGTTTACTTGTCTGTTTTCCATTATCTGTGCTTTAAAGGTTTAAGTGGATTAAGGTAAATTAGCAAAATCTTTAAGCCTACATGATATGGCACTGGCTCTAACCTTGCTCCAGTGAAATGGGTAAATAAAACTTGATTTTAATTGCTAAATAAGTCTAACCATCTGTTTAACTGGGGAGGGATGAAAGGAGAAACCCGTGCAGTTAAAAATGTGGTGGAACTCATTTGGATATTTAAATAGATTGTACAATAATAATGATGTGATAGGTACAGAAAAAAGTCTGAGCTCTTTCCATTAACCAGGAGCACCAAACGCAGAGTGTGCAGAGGATGTGTTGGCGAGATCCAGAACTGAGATAAATCACTCTGCAGGGAATATTAGAGCTCTGATTCCTGATGTTGAGGAATTGGTGGGCATTTTTTGGCACTCAGTATGAGTGCTTCTCTGCAGAAGTAATGACTACATAAAACCACTCATAATTTGCCAGTTTGCTTTGCTTTAATCAGGCATGAATTTTTCCCAGAAAAAACCCTAATCTCTCCTCTCCTTTCAGTGTTCTTATCCCCTTCCTCTCTTAAATAGTAGAGGGCAAAACCTGGTGAGTTAATTAGAACTTGACAATTATAGAAAAGAAATAGAGATTGAAATTGCAGGCACATCAAGAAAATTACACAGATTACCATTTGGGTCTCTTAAACCCAAACTAGATTCAGAGTTATTACTTTTTTCTCAGCACTTTTTCTTCATGAACGTTCATGACACATTTTAATCCTGTATTTCCTGCTGCAATGCTCAGCTGGAAAATATACAGGAATAAAATTAAAGGCATCTTCTTTCCACTGCACACTGTTTGTAAATTCTATTGAAGAGGTCTTACACCTTTAGAAGCACATTCATTTCATAATATAATATACGTTAAAGCTATACCTTGTTCTCATGCCAGCACAAGCAGATTTTGGCTGCAAGGGAAGACAAGCAAGGAAATCTATTTCTTGTGTGCTGTTCCAAATTCCTCTGAGGATGTCTCCACTTAGAAGTGTGACTCATGGGCTCTCAGTGGGTCTAAAAATGCCTTGTCCCATGGATCACAACCTGATATACAATGGGAATGCTGATCCAGTGATTGAAAGTGACCCTAACAGCAGCTCTGCTGATGCTCCTGCTGCTAGGGGAGAGGATTATATTACACCTCCAATTTTCAGTGGATGAGTGGTAATAGTAAGTAAGGTCGCAGGCCATTCAGTCTTACAGGATGCATTAATTTACTACCAGAAGGAACAGGTTAACAAAACAGTTCATATTACAAAGGAGTCGAATAGCTTCTTTTTTATAGTCTTGCTAGCCTGGCTTCCCATTGCAGGACAAATGGGACACCATAATACGTTTTGCGTTCTCCTGTCTTCGGTTCCCTTTGTTATGCTCAGCCTTTCTTTTCATTGTACATTCCCTCCAGATCACAATATTCTTAGCATCCAGTTGGCTGGATGATATCCTTGTCATGGAAGAATCCAAATAAAACTACTTTCTCTCTACCCTTTAACTTATTTCCGGAGAAATTATGTATTTTCTGTATCTAATCTCTTGCTTATTGTGTCTCATCCACACTCGCCAACCATCTGTTTGAACTGATATCTCTTTGTATTGCATAGGAGGGGTAAAAAAGAGAGGCTACAGTATATAACCTACTTATTCAAGCAGAAAGTAGTCTGTGTATGCAAAACACTTTTACTTTAGCTGTGTTTGGACCTGAAGAAATGCCTGTTTCTTTATAGAGCTCATTCCTCAAACTACCTGCCATTACTTGTGACCTGGGGAAAATGACCTGGCCAAATTGAGGAACATGAATTCTGGTCCTTAACATGCTTATTTTACATGCTTGAGATAAAGTTTGCACTGCCAGGAGAGATGTAGGCTGGGAATAGATTGTAAGCTGAAAGATTTATCCTAGCAGACTTTGGAGAGGTTGTGAGGGATAGGCTAGGAATCTGTGCTGTGAACACCATTGTGTGTGTTTACACAGTACCAAACACACACAATGGTGCCCCAGTTTCCCTGGGGCTTATAAATGATGCTCATTGTATAGTTCACCGACAGTAATAACATACCCAGTTTGGGCTTTTCATAAGTAGATTGTTCTATTCTGTGCTTTTATCAATCCAGTTAAAGTTTGTTTTCCCTTGTTAGATCAATAAGAAAATGATCTCTCACTTCCAGGGAGGCTGTTTCTGTTGTCTTTTTACCTATTTGGCTGTGAGTGGATAGTTGCATTAAGGATCTCTCATGCTTATCTGTTTCTCAGTGAGTTGAGAAATTTGTGAAACAAGAAAAGTATAACTTTTTTATTCATACATGCATGTACACATGTATCTAAGCCCCATTTCACTCAACAGTATGTCATCCTGGCACAGCTACACTGTGGACCATTCTGATAACCCAAGCACCAGAGAAACTGTTTCCAGTTCCTGTCAGTCATGCCCTTCTTTCTTGTCTTTTCCATATGTATCTTCTAACCAATAGATCAGTCCCTGCATTTCTGCAACTGGGCTGTGCCCTTGCCATACTGTCTTTATTCTTAGTGGAACACTTCATTGTCATGCAGATGTTTCTTGGACATAAAGCATCTTTGGTATTCGTTAAAGGTATTTGGAGCTCCTTTGTAACATGCCTCTTGGGAAATCCAGAACCATCTTCTGCCACAGCAGTGCTATGTAAGATTTGTTATTTTGAGAGCCAGATCCGTCACTGACATGCATATATGTTTGCAGTGGATGCAGAGTGCTTGTTTTCAGCTTGTTTACCAAGGAAGTGCTTGAAAGTTTGCAAACTCATCTGTGTTTTATCATTTGCATGTCTTCATTCATAAAAACACCTTAGCTGATCCCAAGCCGAAGCACTGGGGAGAGGTGGACTTGCTTAAATAGCTTATATCCCACATCTTCTCCGGACAGCAAGTCTCAGTTTAGCAGACTGCATCATTATGGCTGGTGTGAGTTCTCAGTGTGTAGCATTTGAACCATTGTCTAATCCTCGATCTCTCCTGGATGCAGACAAGCTGCTCTGTCTGTTGCCTCAGGTTTTCAAAATGAATTAGTTTGGGAGTGTTTAAATCTGGAATTTTTCTTCAAACTGTCTGTAACTATTACCACCTACCAGATCAGTGTGATTCAGGTTGCTTGAATGTAGCTTGTTATATATTTTCTCAATATTTTCTTTCTTTATGCAGTGCTTTATTGAAATGTGGCCACCTTCACACACTAAAATCTGCGGGGAGCAGTTAAGTGAAGTGTGTTTGCTTATTGTATTGAAAGAAAAAGCTGTTTTAAATTTGTGGGCTGAAGGATAATAGGGCATGATTTATTTCTTTTGAAGGCTCTTGATATTTTACCAAGCACCCCCACTATTGTTGAATCGGTCACTAATACATTATTCGCTTTACTGTATATTGACAGAAAAAAGGCACATTAGCATCAATCAATTCCAAAAAGCCAGCTAGAAAATCCTCTTAGGAAATTCTGATAAAGATTTACACTTTTCTTGAGCTAGTGAGATTTTGACAATCCAGGCCAAAACTGTAGTAAACAAAGGATGAAGACTGTGGGGTGAAGTATGAGAGGCCTATCTGGCTATGAGTCAAAGGGAAGGCAAAATATATTACAGGAGAATTGTCTTCTAGCTTGTAGCCTTTTTGCCCATGAATCTCCAAACAGGGATCCCAAATGTTAACTAATGATGGATTGTTGACTGGAAACTGGTGGCATCCTGTGGGTGCTACAGAATATTGGCCCTTTGGTACATTTCAGTATAGTCTTTGTTTCCATTAAGAAAGCCTTGTTGCAATTTTCTTTCTAATCTTGAAAAATGGAGCTCTGGCAAATTAAACTGTTATTTCCATCTTTAGGGTTGATTTAGAATTTGTTTGAAAATTTTGGCTGGTAAAACCATAAATATACAGTGGTTAGAGAAGTAATTTGCTCTCAGGCAAAACTTCTGAAAATTGCATCCAACAGTTCTCAATATATTTTTCATTCCATAGTAACAATAAATATGCAAGTTCTTTGACACTTCCCCATTAATGGTGTCCAGGGCACTTCACAAATATTTGCATTGAGATTTGATCGAAAAAAATTATTTAGTCTGCTGTTTCTTGGGGCCTTAAGAAGAAAAGGGTTTTTGGAAGAGTGCTCTTCATTCACAAAATGCTTTAGAGAGAGTGAATCATTACAAGCAGGAGAGAGAAAAGGAAGACTTTATGGTGAAGCTTCAGGAAACAAAGTGGTTGAGTTAATTCTTGCATATTGGAGTGAAGGAAGGTAAAACTTTTAAGAGGTATGGTAGGCCAGGGGAAGGAACAGCTTCTGACCATGAGTGGTGGTGATGATGAGAGGAAGGGCATCCTCAGCAGAAGAGCTGAGTTAGATGGACTCACAGTGTGGTAGAACAGGTACTGAGAAGGTCACCAGCATAGCATGCCTGGTTTAGGTCCATGGAAAACTCTTGTCAGCAGCAGAGTAGCTTGTTTATATTCTCCAGGGGTACCACTGGTGTAGCTGGGGCTAACCGTAGCAGCTAACAGTCTCACGTGCATTTCATTTCTTTGAAACAGTGGCTGGATCTAGGATGTAGAAGTGGGTTGCCTCTTTTCAGATCCCAGGCACACCGCAGAGAAAGGAAATGGGGTGGAAAGCAGAGCAAAGTGCATTTCTTTTTTTTTCTGTGATTCAGTGCAAACACGACATGCCTTACAGACACCTCATTCTCGGTTTTAAAGTTTACTTAGCATAGTTCCCAACTGTGTTAAGTTTGTGAGCCAATGGTATGGCAGACCTCATTTATTTAGCATATCTGCTTCTGATGACTGTTAATATATCACATTCTCCTAAAGTCTTCCAGTCAAGGATGTCATTGTGCTTTAATAAAGTTCACATTAGTACTAGCAATCTCATAAGAAATATTCTTGTTTACTCATGCAGTATTCACCCTGAAAAGCCACAAACAGCCTCAGCTCAGTCAAGTACTTAATGTGGACTTACCCTGAAGTTAATGGGATTGTGTGCTTGTAACCAAGCATATGCTTACGTGCTGAGCTAGGCCACAGTCAAAGTGCATAGCGCTGAAGTGTCATTTATAAATGGAAGATAACATCTATAAATGGAAAACCTAGCATGTAGTAGTTCCGTTTCTAGAGTGTTCTGCTACCATAGATAGTATAGTTGTTCCTCTAACATGGGAGAATCAAGTGGTTAAGAAATACAACATGCTTCTTGGATTAAAATAGTATTATCTGGATTAAAGAGTGTGAGCTGCAATACGCTGTAAGACTGGGTTAGAGGTTTTAATGATCATTTCTGGCTTTGGGAAATACAAGTAAAATCCTGAAGATCTTGTGCTTTGGCTTATAAAGCTCTGACTTCATAGATCATCCACCCTTTCCTTTTTATAACATTGGGTGATCCTTAGGTTGTATTTTAATGGAATTGCTTGAGCTGCAAAATTCAGATTTGTATTTTATACATGGGGATTGCTCTGTTTTACAGCACATTAATGAAAGAGGTGGAGGTCATTGCTGAAATGTGGTCTCTGATAATCCTTTACTATTATTAGCCAACTTCCAATTTAAAACCACTGATCTTTATGAGAACAGGTTAATTTCAAAAGTCTTTTAGGATTTTATAGCCTCTGCTCCAATTTATTGGTGTGACTGGCTCATGGTGGAACCTTTGTCTACAGAAGACAGGCATTCTCATGAGCCTGGCTAGCTATAAAGTACAAACTGTAAGTTTGAATTTGCACCTCCAGTTTAGTCTCTGGCAAGCCAGCAGAGGGTCATCTTCTTTTTCAGATGTTCATCAAAATCAGACAGATCTTCTTCTGTGTACCTGCTGGTAAAATTCATGGAGAGTTTAGCCATACTTTCTCTGCCTTCTCCTGCCTTCTCACTCATGAAAACAGTTGTCCTGAATCTTTCACCATTTCTGCTGGCAGAAGTGGCTGATGTAGACATGTAACTGTAAGCACAGTGAAAAAAATTTGCCTTCGGGTGTGGAGGAGGCAAATTGAATGGTGGTTGAATGATGACCAAGGAGTGTTTTTTCCATCAGACTGCAGTGGTTGCAGAAGCCAAGATGCAACTTGCTTTTCTGTCTGAAAAGAGGGATTATACTTATCAGAATGTCATAGAAAGCTGCAAGTGATGCATGAGCACTCGCTTTATCTTTCTCAGTGAGGAGGATTGTGTGACAGCTTCAGGGCTTGTTTCAGTGGACAGTAGAACGCAATACTAAAACACTCTGCAACACCCTTAAGAAAATGAGAAATCTCTGGGTTTGCTAACAGTGGGGCTGTGTGTGGCACGCACTGGTTAGCTGAATTTCACAAGGTGATGGTGGGGCACAGTGCTGTGACTGCATGACACCGTACACTACTGTGTGGGCTAGAAGGCAAGGTTTTCCGGGAGGGCGGTTGAGGAGGGGAGGCAGCGTTAAGGTGGTGTTTGCTCCGGTTGGAAGCAAGTTGAAAGAAGCCAAATCCATTCTTTCCATAAAGTTCTGTGCTGTGGAGACACACACCTTTGATGCTGCTGATTTCAGGCATGGCAGATGGACATGCTTATGACTCACTGGCACGCACCTGTACCCCACATTCTTGCAGCACTCTGACACCTCCTCTTGCTCTTGATCATCCATTGCTAGTGAGGACCTGCAGTGCTGTATGTTGAGTCACCATTCCTGGAGGTACTTAAAAGATGTGTAGATGTGGCGCTTAGAGATACAGGTCAGTGGTGGGCTTGGCAGTGTTAAGTTTATGGTTAGACTCAATGATTTTAAAGGTGTTTTGCAACCTAAATGATTATATGTTAGCTATGGTTTGAGATTTTGTGGAGGTATGAGCAAGGAGCCTCTCTGATATTACATGACTTTTTCCCAATCCCCAAGCCTGAGGCCTGGGGACTTACATCAGTGAAAGCCTCCTGGCTCTCCCTGAGGCAGGTCTTGATGGATCTTCTGTCTGCCCTTCACCATGTGCAAATAGGAACCAAAGTAAAACAGAGAATGGGCCAAAACTAACCTCTCTGCTGGAGCAGAAATGCTGAAGTACTGTAGAAATCTGATGAATTGGGAATGTGAATTGCAGTTCTCTGATCTCCTTCCTTGGGGGATTTGGGGAAGGGGTGTAGGACAGTTTAGGAGCACACTGCCCTACAGTGGAAGTGAGCACTGGTTCATGCTTATTATCTGTTGGTTTGTTTATCTGGGATTGAATCCCTTGGTTCTTCCTGATAGATTGGTTTGTTTTGCCAGCTGCTCCATGTTAAAAATAAAAAAGTAAATAAACAAGCAGTCATAATTGTACTTTTGCAAAAATCATGTTTGGACTAAGTTCTCTTTTATCCATATTGCAACACTTGTAGCAACACTTGTTTTGAAGAAATTATTTAAATTTAGGAAACAAAGAGTCAAGATGCTCAGTGTGTATTAGGAAGAGTTAGTGCCTTCTGTACATTCCATCCTTTACAGATAATTTTGCTCTAGTGCACCAGCCAGTATCCCTAAACCCATATAACAATTGGAAGCACTGAGACACTAAATAGTTTCACAATTTGCCCAAGACAGAGAAATCCACTGTCAGTGCTATTGGGCACTTGAGACCATGCCTACGTCTCCAGATGTCATTTCTCTCTTGTGATGGAAGAATCTTAACAACGTCAGATTAAAGAGAAGGTGTAGGCAGTGAGAGGAGAGATGCAAAATCACCTAGGTTTGCCATAACTTTAAATGGTAACTTGTCTAGGTTATTATGATTATTGTGATTCCTATGGCCCGGTGAAGGGCTTTTTGCCTTCAGGGTGGTGAAAAGCAGAGCCTTTTCTTCTGCCTACTTCTATTCTTTGGGAAATGAGAGATGGCATACCAAGAGATAAAAAGCCTTATTCTCTCTTCTTCCAGTCATCTCCTTTATCTCCTTGTGGTTCAGGTTGTAGAGGGGCATTAGCTACTCTTGCTTCTTGTATCTCGTTGAAAGGGAATAGCTCACTGCAAGCAGCTGTCACAGTGACTCTCAGGCCACTCATGGGGTAGATCATTGCTGTTCTCATCTAAGGAGGAGTTTCTTAGTTCATTAAGACAGAAAGAATTGATTGAGTTGGCAGGAAATGGGGTAGGAACATGTCTGGAAGGTGAAGACTGCTAGAAAAGAAAGCAGGAGTGGGAGGGGAGGTAAGTATGGGGCCAGAGGGGTAAACTGAATGAAACCATGATAATGAGACAGCTGGAAGTACATCCGAGTTGGATTTGGGTATTGAGGGGAGAGAGAAAGAAACTGCTGGTTTGGCCCATTTTGTAGAAGGCCATGTACTCTGTCAACAGCCTTTTGTGTCCTCATAACTGAGTGGAGGTCAGTGATTTAAGAAGGCAAGCTAGAAATGGCAGCAGTTGGGATAAGGACATATTTAATGTACAATTAAGATTTCAATGGATCAGGTTAAAGAAAGAGAGAATACCAGTAAGGAGGTGGAGGTGGTGATGAGAAGACAAGACAGCAGGGTGATATGTGTGTGTAGGAGGACTTCTGGGAAAAAGCCAGCTTGAGTTTTTTGGCCTCTTGAGTAAAGTTGAGCTCTGAGTGCTGACACATTTTTTACCCAGCTCTGCCCGCACAGCAAAACATTTCTCCTTCTCCTGATAAATTTGCTGAATTGTGGAGTGTTTTTGTGTTGTGGAGGCTACTTTTGTCATCTCAGCATTGGGTAGGAGTGACAGTTATTTTCCAAAGACTATTGCATTAACCTGTGGTGTGACCCACGACATAAAGCTGAAATTTATAATGAAGCTGATATTAGAGTATGATTTATTGTCAGTCTAATAAAGACAATGCTGTAATTTGACTTTAACTTCTATGCATTCTTGGAAGTATCCACATTTGCTGTGTTTGAGAAGATAGGTGGTAGCATCATTAGCCTTCTGATCTTCGGTTACAGCATTGTTCATTTTGTCTCTGATGGCTTCTGATAAGTGGCACACACAGAAAGGAAACTCTGGCCTCAGTCTTAGTGGGCAGCTGCCTACTTCATGAAAAATGTTCAGAATACTGAGGATAACTGAAGCAAAGGGTGGTCTGAGATGGCAGGTGTGATTCTGAAATTGGGACATTTCATCAGTCTATGCTAAGAAGACATTACCTTATGTTTCATAGTGTTTTGCATTTGTTGGTCATGGTTGGAATCCAACACTGAGAGTCCTCCAGGCTACTGGTGGTCTGAAAAAGAGCTAAGTGGTTGAGTACTTGCAAGCTGAGGTATCTGCCAGTCACTAAACATGTTCTGCCTTGTGCCAGGGCTGAAGCAAACCAAAAGAGAAAGAGATTGTACAGTTACAGAAGTCATGCCTGTTGTCTGGGCCTCCTCAGGAATGCTGAAATATTCAACACAGTAATTAAGCACGCCATGAGCTAGTAAGTTAAGTTAAGAGAATTTACAAGAGACCATACTGAGGCAGTAAGGGAAGCACTCAATGTGTGATCAAGTTAACACTATACAAAAGTGTCTGAATATCTGTAGAACAGGTACTTTTTTATTCCCATTGAGTTTGGCAGGCCCCAGGTGCTACGTGTGTGTTCCAATTCATTGCACAAACTTTTACTGCTGAATAAGCTTCTTTTACAGGGGTTTTATATAATGTATGTGGTTCAGGTTGTCTTTTCTGGAATGAGGTCACTCTGAATCTTCCTTCTTGTTCAGCTTCCCTGTCTTCCTTCCTTAAGTTCTTTTAATGATATCTTTGAAGCTTTTCTGTGCAATCCTAGGATAGGAGCGTGGTCAGACAGGAGCATGGTTTGTCTGTATATGTGGGTATACCGTCATTTTGCACAAAGAAATCTTGGTCCTGTTTAGCTTAGTTTCTTTGGCTGCAGACTAGGAAATCCATGCTGAGAATTATTCCAGAAGACATATAGAATAACACAGTGGTTAGCCATGCTCCTAGCTATGGCTTTGCAATTTCAAGACATGGGCATTTAACCTCTCTGCTCTTGTGTGATGTGTGCTGGATACACAAAGCTGTTACAGCCTGATGGAGATGGGAGCTACAAGTGGGCTCAAGTGAGATGAAGCAGTAAATGCTGTCCTTCAGACACAGAAGTCTCAACTCAATGTTTACATACTTCTTTCCTCCAAAGTACACAGTGTGAGGTGGGGAGCAACTGGTTTTGAGGAGATGAAGACGCTCAAGCTTTACCAGGTTTACCACATCTTTAGAAGCTGATCCAAATCCATCAAGCTCAGTGGAAAACAGCCAATGATTTCAAGAGCCTCTGGATCAGGCCCTTAAATCCAGCTCCTGCAATTTGGCACACCATCTTTTGTGCAGTTGACTAATTCTCTTCCCAGTTCTGTACTCTCAGGAAGCTGCTGCAGAGCAGCATGCTAGCAGGCTGCAGGGACCACCATCTGAAGTGGCAGAGGACCTCTTTTCACCTTGTCTTAAGCGTGCATAATAGCCTGAACACAGCTGTGTCTGCAGGCTTACATTTCCTGCAAAGCTTTGTCTTCTTTACAGCTGGATACTTGAACCACCTTGAGCTGTGGAGGGACTTGCAGAGCTTTAAAGGCTCTGAATCAGATGTCTGGCAATGGACGGTGCTGAAAACTATTTAACTTTTGTTCATTGATCCTCATGTGGAGGAAGTGAGAGCATGGATGTTTAAGTCCCTGGAAATGATTAGAAATGAGAAGCACAAAGGAGGCCTTGATGAACATTTTGCCCCTAAGCCATGTATTTCCTAGCTTTCCGGCTCCTGCTGCTGACATGCAAAGCCAGGGCCTTGGTTTTTTATTTTTCATACTGTTTTTAAACAGATACTTTTGCAAATGTAAACATGCCCCAGCATTGAAGGTTTCCAGCCAAATTAAAGAGTCAGCACTGGAAAAATCAGCCTTCTGAGAGAGGTCAAATGCTGGTATTCATTGGGTCCATATGTGCAAACTTCAGTCAGTATGGGATAGAACCAGGGCAGCACTTACTTTGCAGAACTGAGCTAGCTTCAGAATGAAAATCCGGAACTGTCCTTAGGGATGCCTATGGTGTGAGCAGTAGATTTGAATGTGTCAAATGAAAAAAAACCCGTGTCCTGACTCTTGGTTGCATTTCCATTCCACTTTACCCCTTCCCTCTTAATAGGAAGAAAGAAGGTTGAGAAAGAGAATGTGCCATTTGGCATTAATTCTGACAACTCACATTTAGACATTCTTATCTGGGACCATGCTGGGTTTAATAACCTCCAACTACATGCCTATAAAAGCTTAATTTTGCTATGAGGATGCATGCCTTGCAGTCTTTAATTTAATAAATGGGAAGGGTTTCTTTATAAGTTGTACCACCTGCAGTAGTAATAGAAATCAAGACACTGCCTGTTCTTTCTTGGGTTAGATTGACATTTCAGCCAAGATCCAAAGATTCAAGCTACATACTGCCTTTTTTTTTTTTTCTTTTTAATTATTTTTAGCTGTAATTTGTCAGAGCTTGCCATTAAAAAGACGAACTGACGAGTTCTGACTCCTGAAATGACGAGTTTTTGCTTGGAGCAGCAGATGAAGAAATAGTCTTCCTGCCACTGGACTGTAATAGTGGGTTAGTTAGTAGGAAAAAGTTGGTAGGAGAGGAAGTAGAATGACAAGAGAAATTATGGCCTAAAAGAAAGATCCTTAAAAGGTATCATCATTATACAGCAATCCCCTATTCCCACTCCCATCAACAAACAGAAATGCCAGGAGATCTGCAGCACATGTCAGCCAGCTAACCTGCCTGAAAGGTGTTATTGTTGCTGGTTCTGCTGCTTGGCTCAGAAATGTCTCTGCAGCTAAAGAGCTACAGCTAAAGAAGACAGAGCCCCATTAGTTAGGAGAATGCCAGAGGTGAAACTGCAGTTGCTCCCTGATGCTGGTATATCATTAAGGGTCTCAGAAGAGTGTAGGAGGTAGAGATGCTAGAAGGTTAGATGGTATGAGTTATTCCTTAACTTGTGTGTTTTCATTGAGCAGCAGAGGAGGTACATGGGTCTTGTGAGGTTATGCAGTGTGACTGGAATGCTAAAAATAGCTGGAAGCCTTCTGCTCCTGGAAACAGAGGTTTTAGATTGTGAAGATGCGGGTCTTATTGTTGCAGAGGCCCTGGCAGTGTCCAGTTAAGCAGGGCATGGGACCAGGCCTGATGGTGTCCAGCTCTATGATGAGAGGGCTTAGGAGCTGTTATGAAGTATGGAGGTGTTCAGGGCAAAGGCCGAAGTTCCAGGACAAGGTTCTGCTTTGGAAAAGATGTGGGTCAAGTGGAGTGTAGGGACATATGTATGTGTTTTCTTAAGGCTTTTGTAACTGAAGGGTTTGATTATATTTCATCCATCCCTGGAGGGAGAAGAGACTTGAAATCTCTCAGCAGCTGTCCCTACGTCAAAGGTTTTAAACCATTGCACAACTACAAAGCATGCCAAGACGCCAAAGGCCTTAGTGAGATTCCGCATCAGCATTGTCATCTTACCCCTGTGGAAAGGGGAATTAATGCCTACAACAAAACATTTAAACCTGACTGCCTTCAGTAAGACTTCTCAATTTATCTTTGCGGATATAAAATGACAATGGAGCATGTTTTTTCAGGGCTCTTTTGAACTGGTCTGAACTACATCATTATTGTTATGAGTCATCAAGTCATTGGTGTGTGTATTGGTATCCTGCTGGCATCAAGCCAGAAGATACTACCTTTCATGTTGAGTCTCCTGCATCTTTAACATCCAGTCCTTGAATGAGGCACAGGCCACAGAGGGATTACAGATACACTGATCTGGTCTCATTTGTGCCTTGCTTCCTCAGATATTTGGTATTCTTCATGTATTTAACAACCAGAGTAGTTGACAGTTGGAATAAATTCTCAAGAGAAATCATCACAGTAGAAGTGGGTGACTTTCGGAAAATACGTATGAATCTATCCCCTCTTATTTCATGCAGTAATGGTTTAAGGTGAGAGGTTGAAATTCTGTGATCTGTAATATGAAGGTCAAAGTTGGTAACTGTATTGAAAGCTGGGATCCTTTGAATGCCCCAGCGTCATGCCTGAGAGTGCTTTAAAAATAGTAATCCGGCTTTTTATTTTTAAACAGGGGTATTTTTTATTACATCAAGACTATCTGCCCTGAGTCTTTCAATTGATATCGTGTTAGTAGATGTAGCTTCTAGAAGAGCTTTATCTTCAACAGCATAGCATAGATAAATATATTGCTTTGCATTTAACCTGGCTGATTGCAGTTTGGACAATCGCCTAGATTGTGAAATCCAAGCTCATTGATAGAGCCAGTATCAAACTTGAGCAGTCCCTCAGCCATATAAATAGTG
>JAOEHY010032830.1:0-24477 GCA_025447955.1 Psilopsiagon aurifrons
GCCAGCCGCGGTGCTGGCGGTGCCTTGCTGGAGCCTAGCCGTCCACCGAAGTTAGGCCCGAGGCCTGGCCGCGGGCCGGCGGGCACCTGCGGGGTGGGCGGGGCGGCCCGGTGAGGGGCCCGGCCCGGCAGCTCGGGGCCTCGGCCTTACGCCGGTTCCACACGCAGCCTTTGCAGCGGGGAGAGGAATGTCTTCGTGTTTCTCCAGCTTTGTATCCCGGTCAGTTTCCAGGAGAGGTGTTGCTGCCTTTCGGAGACCGAGCCTCTCCGGGCCATACCAGCGGTCCCACGGGGCAATCACATCTCAACCAGCACAGTAAATTCAGCTCCTCAGCGCAGGCTTGTGCCGTTCATTTTTCACTCGCTCACGAGTGCTGAGGGAACGGCACAGCAGGAAGTGTATTTTTCCTTAGCTGTGGACTTGTTTAACCTGGAGCATAAACCACGCTGAGCAAGGTGCTTAAGCCAACGCAGTGCAGCCTTTTCTGAGTTTGTTGGGTTTCTTCAGTAGTGCAGCACTCTGTGTGGTGCACAGCAAGGACAAGTTCTGCACATAGTTGGGCGTTATTAAGTAATCAGAGTGCAGTCAGCTAAACTGGAATACTTGGCAATGATTCTGCCTTAGCAATCCAACTTTTATGCAGTGGCTGTTTAAAGGCGTGGGGAGAAACAGTAATTTCATTGAAATTAATAATATATGTGATTAAATGAGAAATACCTAATCAAGCTTTAAATATTAAATGATGGAAGCTGTAGAACTTCATTTGCCTCATCTAGACATAAACATCTGGCACAAAGTGAAACTCATAGTGTTGAGATGCTGGCTGTGCTGCAAGCAACAGGAAAGCAGATTTGCAGGCAGTCTTGTAAATGCTTATTGTCTGCTTTGGCTGTGGGTGCAATAGCAAATAGACAAACTGCTGACCAGCTCCATTTCCATTCCTGTGATCTGCATGCTGGTCCATTTCAGGGCCAGTGCTAGCAATTTGCAGTTCTCAAAAATCCTGAATCAGATTTTTTTTTTACTGTTTTTGTTAACCAAATTAGTTTTGATTTGGAATTTTAGACTTGTCTTCTCATTATTCATTACTGACAATAGCATGATAATTTTTTACAAACACCTGAAGACCAATTTGGCCTCAGTCCAAGATTCCACAGACAGAAAGAGGTGCATACATACCCCTGCAGTGCTGATGCAGTGAGTTTCATCATCTACTACCTCTGTGCTGTACAGATCACCTTACACTTTCTGTTGGATGGACAGACTGATGGCAAACAATGACTTTCATTCAAGAAGCTGTGAATGCTAGGTATCTGAGTATGCTGAATAAGTAAATAAGTATGCTGAAAAGGAAACCTGAATAAGTGGTAACTCAATGTTTTCTGCAGGAACTGCAGAAACTGTTGTTTGTGCATCCATCTAAGATCACATCTGAGTTGAATTAGGCCCAACACAGAGGTGAGCAATCTCTGTCCTGCAAAGGCAACACAATGTGGTGGAGTAGTGACCCTATAGTAGGAATTGGGATGAAGATCCAGCTAAATTAATCTCAGATAGAGGGCAGTGCATGCTACTTACGGGGGAGGGGGGTAGGACCTTTTCTTAGCTAACTTCTTTTTTAGCCTAGATTCCACCGATAGCTTATGGGTGAAAAAGCTCCTTAGCTCATTAGAAATAACTATGGCTTCCCCAGGCAGCTAATTTGAAATCTTTGAGATGGAGGCTTCTTTCCTGGAAGCTCCAGATTACTGCAATCACATTCAGAGCCTTCACAGCATGCAAAAATCATTTGGATTTTATCCTGATCTCAATGCTGCAATGAAATCTCCCTTATTCTTGAAGGGAAATCTTTTATTAACCAAAATATCAAAACTAAAAAATGGATTTGTAAGATCAGTAGGAATATCTGCAGTTGTATCTAAATTGAGTGTTTTGGCAGTACGAAAATATTCCAATATTTATCATTATTTTAGGGTCTTTTTATTAGCTTTTATTAGTTTTCTCCACAAGGGGGGAAAATTGGTGTTGAATCACAGTCTTTATTTCCATATCATTCCTCAAGTTTTTTCCTCAGTCACAGTTTTTTTTGAGTGCTACTGTAAGGAAAAGCAGGTTCTTTGGCTCGATTCAAACCAGTGTGAGAGAAGAAGCTGCTTCACCCACTATTGTTTGTAAGAAAGCAGGAAATGTTACATGTCAGTAGCCTCCTTTTTCTGAGTCAGTAACAATGCAGTGATGAAGTCCAGCAAAGCAAAATAAAACAACCCTCCTATGTCAGTGACATAGGTCAGTGACACACAAGAGGGTGTAAGCTAAAGACTACCAAGCACAGAAGGGCTTTCTAGCTTAAGAGCTGTTGCCAGAAGCATGGAGACTGTAGTAGGTGCTGGACCTCTGGATAGGGTTCAGCACTGATTCCCAACTGGTATGTATTGGCAAGTTATGGAGCCATATAATCACTGAAGTTGGGAAGGATCTTTAAGATCAAGTCAAACTATTAACCTAGCACTGCCTGTAGCAGTATATAACACTAAACCATATCCCTAAGTACCATGTCTGCATGGTTTTTAAGTATCAACCACTTCCCTGGGCAGCCTGTTCCAGTGATTGACGGCTCTTTCAGTGAAGATTTTTTTCCTAATATCCAATCTAATACCCAATTTTTTTCCTAATATCCCCTGCTGCAACTTGAGGCCATTTCCTCTTTTTCCTATTGCTACTTGGGAGAAGAGACTGACACCCACCTTGCAACAACTTCCTTTCAGGTAGCTGTAGACAGCAATAAAGTCTTCACTGAGCCTCCTTTTCTCCAAATAACTCTTCTCTCTAGACAACCCCAGCTCTCTCAGCTGCTCCTCATAAGATTTGTTCTCTAGACTCTTCACCAGCTTTGTTGCTCCTTTCTGGACATGCTCCAGCACCTCAGTGCTGGAACTGAACTTCAGTGTCTTTCTTGTGGTGAAGGCCCCAAACCTGAACACAGTATCAGGTGCAGCCTCACCAGTGCCAAGTACAGGGAGATGATCACTTCCCTAAAATGTTGTCCCAAGATTTTAGGCTATTATCTCATCTGGTGCATTTCAAAGCTGTTTATCTAGCCTAGATGATTGAAAAGTGGCTTTTTAACTGGCCAATACAAATCAGTAACACTTGTGAATAGATGCTTTTTTCAGCATACAGATAGCAGTCCAAGTGAGAAAGACATTCTGGGGCAGCAGTGTTACAGCATTAGAAATATGACTAGGTAAAATGGTAATTACTAAAGTTCCTACTTCTGTGGGGTAATACCATCACCAGTTGCATTTTATATTTGTTTATTTGAGAGGAAGGTTTTCAGTGCTCCAGGTCATTTGGGTGATAAGCATGTAAATGTGTGCTTCAGGGAAAAAAAAATATGGTGTGTGATTTCATGCATTGATACTGAATTTTGCCTGAGATAGCAATGTTTCCAAAAAACTGTTGAACTATTAAGTTACCCCTATGTTAGTGGAAGCGACTTGACAGTATCTTGGAAGAGGCAACCCGTAGAGGCTTCTTTCTGTGGTCATAAGTATCTCAGTTGTAAATCTAGTTCTTCTAAAAGGTTTCTTATGAACTTCCTCAGCTCTCTTTTCTAAAAAAATAAGCTCTCTATAACCCATCTCCCATGGCTGTTGGAGACATTAACAGAGCAAGAAAGCAAAGGCTTCTATCTTGCGCGTCACCTTGCATTTCCTAGGCCATACATAAAAATGCATAGAAAGTGTTAACTGCCACTGTGATAACATGAAAGCATTGTCTTTTCACCCAAATTTCTATAAATGCTGTCTGTTATGGATGTATAGAGCCCTGTTGGACAAATAGGAGTTCATGTAAGTATAGTGATTTATCTTTTTCATAGCAAAGAATTTGGTTCTCTTTCATTCAGATATGTATTTATTTAATAACATTTTTGTGGGTAAAAATTGCTGTATGTAGTATGCTCCAAATAACAGCTGATGCCCCACTTGCAGTGTCATCAGTCACTTTTCTAGAATAAATATGACTATATGTTCTTACACTCTGAAGGACTGTTATAAAAATAATGTTCTGAGTATTTCCCTGATTTTTTTTTTTCATACCTGAGCTGTTATTTATACAGATGTAAAAGGTGAGATAACTGACAAGTTAAGGAAAGGCACTTAAAATACTATCTTTCTGCTGTAACCAGATCATAACATTTGTGTATAAGCTCCAGCAGGTAAGAGGTAAGAGGTATTGTATCATATTTAAGTGGAAGAATGATCTCATCATTAAGGCAGTGCATGGAGAATTGCAGATGAACCCTCTGAGGAGTACTGCAGTACAGACAAATAATACAGATAAAGGTTTTGCTGTCCTAAATTATGTAGGAAGGGGGAAGACGTTAGACCTATATTGGTTGGGACAGAAGTTGCCGGTCGATTTGTGACCTTTGCTGCTCAAGCTTACCTATAACCACATTAAAGAAGAAACTGCATAGTTACATTTCAAACAGAAACAATGCAACTTTAATGTGACCTTGTTTAGAGCTACCCAGGGTGCTGTTAGAGAAATGTGCTTCTACTGTGAAAGAGTAATCTATTCTGTTCGTATGCAAGGGTCAATGAAAGTATGTTTTCAACTTCAGCTATAGGAAAGCTAAAACCAAAAGTGAATGTTTTCCTGCCAAAACCAAAACAAAACCAGCAATAGTTAGACTTCATTATTTTCTGTTATATGATCCAAACAGCACTCTGCAGTGGGATCTCGATATGCGTTTTCAGAATTACTCAGTCTTCAGCTACTCAGACTAATCTGATAGACTAAAGAAATACTAGAACCAAAAGGTTTAGTCAATCACCAGCAGTGTTTTCTGTTCTTAGGATCTCCTTTCTTCATTCAAAGTGCATGTAAACTGAATACTGCATCCCACAATAGCTGTGTAATATATGAACGAACAGCTTAGCAAATATATAAAAAAGTAATAATAAAGAGTCAGTGTGACTATGGAATTGTCTAGAAAACAAGGCTTTTATTCTCTTAGGATTAATCTTGTAGTGGAGGTTTCTATTACTTTATGCACGGCATCAGGATTTTCCTGTATTAATGGGTCTTCCAGGATACTATGATAATTTCTTTTTAAATTATGAAAAAAAAAAAAACCCCGAAGGTTTGTCTTTATGTTTTACTGAATAAAAAAAGTAACTGTAATAAAGCTTCATAAAAATGGACTGGTTATTTGCATTATGTCAAACAGAAGGTTGTTACCAGACTAGCTGCTTTATGAGCCAAAAGCAGATTGAAAACTTCATGCAGCTGCAGATCTTGTTACCTGTGTGCATATGCATGTTTCACAAAAAGCAGCTGGCATCAGTGAAGCATGCACACTGTATAATTCAGGTGCACAAAGTAGGTGGAGTTCTGTGAATAGCAATACGAAGGGTGTTTTGCGAATTTGGCTGTGCATGTTTGAAGTGTTAGCTTTTTTATTGGGCTTCTCCAGAGACGGAGGAAAATGAGCACAACTAGGACTCTGTAACCATACATCCAATATTTTGTAAATGGTGTCTTCAGTAGTTTGGAAATGTAGAAACAGTCAACCTGACGTATAATTCAGTAACACATTCTAACATCAGAGATTGGGGTTCCTGTGCACCCTTCGCATTAAACATGCATGTGTGCAGTTTGGAAGACATCAGCAATGTGAACAGGTGCAGGCAGAGGACAGCAAGAGCTCTGCTCCTTGCTGCCAGAGCTCCGCTGGTCCCAGTGCCTCAGTTCAGCCATTCATTCTATCTTTTCATTTGCAGAGCAAGGTGAGGAACTTGCAGAACTCAAAGCAGTGCTCATGTAGAAAGTGGTCAGAAATCTGGAAGCCTTCAAATCAATTTTCCATGTTCACCAACAATGCTTAGAATAAATATACATTATTAGTACTTTTTCATTAATCTCTCTGTTACAGTCTCTGTAATTTTTTAATTCACTTACAGCTCAGAGGGTGTTCCAGCCACATAAATAGAGCAAAACATTTTATTTTATGTATATTGCGTTGAATGTGTTGAGAATTTTTTTTACCAACTGTGTTTCATCCCTTTCTACTCAGAATTAGAGATTCCTACCATGTTTTGCGGGAATAAAAACAAATTAAGAAGAAATAAGGATATGGGGAGATAAAAAGTCAGTATATTTCATTTGATAGAGGAACTGATTTTCATGAACAAGTAATTGATATGGGAATGAAAAGCCTTCATCAGAGCTCTTGGAGAAGCTGAAGGAAAAGATTGTCTTCAGTCAGCTGTACTGCCCTGTGTCAAGAATCAAAGCTAGTTGCTTAATCCCAATCCAAAGAGACTTTTAAAAACTTTACCACACACACAATCAAACACAGTCAAGGCAAAAGGCTCAATGCCGGACTGTCAGCTCTGGAGGATGGAATGTTAATTATTCATTTTGTTTTAATAGCTATCACTTTTTTGTTTGCTGTGTTGAGTAAAAGTGTAAACTACTTGATTTTGCTGATGAAATGGAACTAAAATATTTGTTAATTGTGTATATTGTTTGCTGGCCTATGTTTAGCCTGAGAACAAAATAAGAATTTAGAAATAGAATGAGGGTTCTAAATGAATTTTAAAACTTAATGAGGGGGTTCTGATAGCTTGAATAAAAGGACAACAATAGAATTATTCATACTCTTGTCTGGGCAACTACTTTCCCATTATTTCCAGAAATAGTAGTTGAGTAGCTTCCTGCCTAAATAAACAGTTCACATAGATGGAACTTGGTCTATCAAGCTTTAGAAAGTAAGGTTTCCTTTTTTAAACTGAGCAACATAGTGAAATACAGGAAGGGTTGGGCTGTGATTGGACCGGATTCTTGAAGTTAATGTTTTAAAAGGTTACGTGACCAACTCAGAGTAGCTAAATACTCTTACTCTGTGGGTAGAATAGATGAATCATAGGGAATGCATTCCCTCCGTTGCTGAAAGAAGTAGCTTCTTGTAATAAAGATAGCAAATCTTTAATAGCAAGCCTAACTCTGGGCTTCTGAAGAAACTGTGTTTTCAGCCCTCTAGCAAGATTTTTAAACTATAGCCTTCACAGTGCAGACCTGTCAAATCTCACATATTGAGAGTCTCACACGTTTAGCTCACAACATGCCTTCTCCGCAGCTTGACCTGTATGATGCTCATTTGCAATACTTCACTGTGGCTCCTCTTCTGTCCTCTAACCCCACATGCCAGGCACAGCTGGATGGCCCAGTCTGCAGCCTGTCAGACAGCTGCAACTACCATGGGGCATGAGGGAGAAAAAGAGGAGGAGGCACAGCACATCTATGGCACAGTGCTGAAAAGAAGAAAGGATTCTGGGTGAATTCACAGACTCAAAGAATAGTTTAGTTTGAAGAGGTCTTAAAGATCATCTAGTTTCAACCCCCCTGTTACAGGCAGGAGCACCTTCCACTAGATCAGGTTGCTCAAACCCCATCCAACCTGGTCTGGAAATATTAACAAAACTGCTTTGCAGAAAGTAAAATCTCTTCATAGTTCAGTGTTAGCATTTTTCCAAGTTATGTTTCTTTTTGCGTTTGCTGTTTTGAAAGTAGAGACTATGAGCTCCAAGGCCATTAAATAAAATCTTAGAAACTTTTAAAGTTGTTATCTATAAATAAACAATGAAAAAAAAGTGCAGATACGTTATAGGCTTGGGTCAGCAAGGCAATGACTGGTTTTAATCTTTCCCCAGTAGCAACAAAAACAAGAAGCTTGGTGTCTGCTGCACTGTCTCTGGTCCCAAGCTTGCGGACATGCTAATAGAATAAGACACAGGATTGACGAAAATTCACCTTCCTCAATATTCCTGGAAACAAACTGCTGAAAGTAAAACAAACAGTAACTTTAGCAAAGCCCATCTCACTTTGAGCTAGCTCAGACACTTTAAGGTTTTGGCTGTGAATTCTGCCTTATATCTGAATTTTTAACAACAGAGCTTCAAAGGATTGAATTGTTGGGAACAAAAGGCCGAGGCAAAGACCCATCCCTCACCCTCAGCAACATACAGATCTCTGGTGACCTGAAGGGCACCATTTGTGGCTTGGCGCATTGCTGCTTTCATTGAAAAGTGAGGGAGGGCAAAGTGTCCTCTCTCCAGCATCTCTTGCTGTGTATTTTCATAGGATTCTTTACTGGGCCCAGAAGAAAGTCTAATTTGAACCATCTTCCTAAATACAGCTCTATCACATTGGGTTATATGCACCTTGGATGGGGAAATTATGCAATTTAATCTTCTTTTTTTTTTTTTTAATTTATATATAACTGTGTTAGAAATTTAATAATTCCAGTGTTTTAAACATCTTCACTAATTTAACTGAGAAGTTTATGCTATGAATAGAAATTGTGTTGTGCATAAGGCATTTTATAAAATCTGTGTCATCTTTTTAGTCTGAACCTATTATTTTTATCTCTTTGCACTAGGCAACGCCGGGAACAGCAGGCCCAATGTCACTGTCATGAAGAAGATCCAAGTGTCTTTCTTTTAATCAGATCTCTGCACTTGCTCATTAATAAAAAATTACAAGAGAAGAAACAAAACCATAGTAATTGTTCAGCAAAAAAGTTGACCTGAATACTCTAGACTTTGAGTAAGATTCTCAGTAACATTGAATTTTTGAGGAGGTTTTCTTAGATGTGGTACCAAGGCGCCCACAAAAGAGAGAGGAACTTCAGAAGGGGGCTATTTAACTTCTTTTCTTTTTAACTTTAGAATTACAGCTAGAACATAACTTTAGTCTCAAGAACTAAATGGAGGGCAACATTTCATATAAATTGAATTTTCTACCATGTAATTGAGGATTTTCAGTGTGAAGTTCTCATTTTTCCCCAACAGCTTTCCATGAATTATCTTAAATGTTATCTTAGAAAAGGCAATTATTATGTAGAGCATTAAGCAGAGCATAAGTATTGGTACACTGCAGAGATACCAGTTAATTTTCTTTTGACTACTGAACCATAAGTAAAGGAAAACAGCATTGTTAAATGGTTCTACAGCTATGTCAGTGCAAATAGTGATTGTGTTGCCATGTGAAGGATACAGTTTTGGAACATGCCACAGAGGGAACTATTATGAAGTTACATTTTACAGAATGTTTCAGTTATTTCACTCACATTATAAAATCCCTAAGGATTTTGCTTAGTCCGCCTGTTCCCTGCTGTATGCTGCAGACCAAATAGCCTGTCCGCATTGGTTTGTCAGCAGAGCACATTTCACATTATCATGAGAGTGACATACTTGGTCCATCAAAGGAAGAAGGGAAGTCATCAGAGGATTTGGTTTCTGTGTCCCTGCCAGTGTGACTCATCAGGCAGCAGGAGCTACCTGTAGCAGCAGCAGCAACTGTATGAGGCAGCACATAATGCAGCGAGCAGCATCCTCATCTCCTGCCACGGAGCAGAGAGCTCTCTTATCAAGGATTAGCACTACAACCCTGACATATCCACCCCAACCTTTTAAGAGAGCTTCCCAAATAAGCCAGCGTGGCTACAGCAACTGATCTCCCCCAGTTTTCCAGCTCTCCTAAGCCAGCGTCTTCCTCTGACGATATTAATTAGGCACAAATCCACTGGTGGCCATCAGCTCATATCTGTCTCCCACATCAGTTTGGGGTGCCGGTACAATGGCATACCCTACTGCCTCTGACCATGTGTTGGTGGACTTGATCCCATTTTTTCTTCAAGAAGCTCTTGTCTGCTAGGTGGTACAGAGAAACAGTTCAGAGCCACCAGGTTTTCCAGGATGGCAACATCTGGGCCAAGCAGGAGGGAATCCTATGACCACTCCTTCCTCTTACCACAACCTTATTTAAACACATGTTCCCATCTGGCTTAATTACCTCCCCATCTCTACCACAGGCCCAAGTGCACTCCTAACTTAAAAATGGGGCTAGAGGAGGACCAGAGCATAGCAGCCACCTAAGCCAGGCTGAACATTGTTTCCTGCCTTCAGTCCCTCTGCTAAGAGATAGCAATAAATAATGACAAACATCAGATGTAACCCTCTCAGTCTTTATGGTGAATCACAATCACAGGCAAACAAATGAGGCAACAACTATAAAGGCCTTGCCTTCTGTTCTGCAAGGTCTTGTAGAATAGCTGTTGTACCCAGGAATGTAGATGTAGAGGTTGAATATATCTAGGGACACCAGCCCAAGACTCCCTCCAGAGGAAAATCTTCAGGCCAATGAAGTGTTGACGTAGTTTGCTAGTCTGCTTGGACTTGATCCAAGATGTTGAAACCAATTGAAGGGCTCTCACCAACATCCCGGTGTGCTAGATTAGAGTTTAAATACAATAGACTATTTAATTTGCACTAAGGAGGAGTATCAGCATAAACAAAAAACTGTGTACTTAGTTACTGCTGGCACTACACACCAATTTTAAATGTCATAAGCTCCTTTCACAGCACTGATTGGTGCAAGTGCACAGGAACCTACTGAAACAACATTATGCATAGCTGTTATCTTTCTCTTCATCATAGTTGAATCTTTGATGATAAAGAGGCCAGATTTCTGGAGTCCATTTTAGATACTTCCACACTGAATTAAACTTTAGAACTCTTTCTTTGTCCATAAAATCCTGATAAATACGTGTCAACCCATGTCAGTCAGCTTTCAAAGAGGTTCTTAGTAAGCAATTCTTCATGCTTGCAGAAAGCATATTTAATAGTGCAAAACCCTGGAAATTGCACTATGGGAAAACTTTCAAAGAAAACACAGATAGTAGTAAACTTCCCAAATTTTATTTTATCAAATTGCTTAAAGAGGAAAATATTGACATGGCATTTACACTTGTTTGGTGTAGTAAATACATCTCCCACAAATTATTATTCAGAAATGGTGCCTTGGTCCACATACGTAGGGCCATAATACCCACTGTAACCAGCTCTTCAGAAGTTAGACGAAAGAAAAGATTGCCATCTTCTGTAGACTTACCTGGATTGGCACTAGGCTGATATCCTTTGCTCAGCCTGTATTCCAGCTGGGGTAAATATTGAGGTCAATGTATAAATATCATTCTGCGTAATTGCTCTGTATAATTACAGTATATCTACTTTCCGTAAATCCAGTTAAATAAGGCAGGATTGCACCGCAGATTGAATGTTACATCTTATCAGAAGACTTTCCTCATAAACAAAACTGAACTCACACTTGTGCATATCTAAACTGGTACAGATAGTACAGCCAGCTGTAACTTCAGGATCACCTCAGCACCAATCTGTAACTTAGTCCGTAAGGTATTTTTAACTTATGCCTTCATGCTTCTCCCTGTAACTTCTGAGTGCCTCTGCAGTGGGAGGGTGACTGGTATGATGGATCCAGCATGTTACTTACTGTTCTGTAGTCCTACTCCGTAAGAGATCACAACCCTATTTTCAGAAGAAAAAAATCACAATTCAACTGCAAGCATAATGACAAGAAAAAAAAATTTAACAACAAAATAAAAAAAGGAACAGGAAACCCATACTCAAAAGTTTGTTGCATTTAATTTTTTTTTAACTCAGATAAGCTCCTTTTATTAGGTATAATTTTTCTAACATTTACAACACTCTGAAAAGTTCATCATGATCCCGGAAAGTAAGAAAATACCATTAAGGAAACATCTCAGCTGTATGTGAGTTACGGTTGTAAAATTAACCCACTCAACTAATGATAGATCAGAAAACCCACAAGCTGTCAGGTTTTCAAATTATACCAAAATTTGTCAAATATATCCTCATAATTATATGTAATAACTGTCATACGAAATTTCTCTTCAGTCTTTTTTTTGCCATTCTTATCAACTAACCCACAAACTGTTCCAAATGTAATGTCAAGACCTTCTGCTAACCTGCCAAACTGCCAGAAACGCAAACAACACATTTCTTTTAGGTAAATTAATCCCCAAAATAATAATAATAATCAAATGGAACTTACAGAGCTAAAATACACAGCAATATTGTTAATAAGAATAACAGAAAGTTCCAGCGCAAAAATACATGTGAACTTAAAACATATTTATTACCAAATAATGGGAATTAAGGATAACAAGGACTCAGATGTTACCCAGCCCCCACTACTACAGCGGATAAAGAAAGCAAGCTTTGGGCTGCATTGTGTGGAGCTGGCTGTTCCTGTAGCACTGAAAATGTGGGTGGGAGTTTCCTCTCCTTTCAGTAGGTTTTTCTTTGTCCAGGACAGAAATCATAAACTTTTTTTTAATTAAATAAATCCAGGTTAGATGTTAAGAAAAATATATAAGAGATTTTTATACTAAAAAAGTCAAGTAAAGGGGACAGTAAAGTACTGGAATAAATTGTCGAGGGGGAAGATGATAGAGTCTCCATCTTCGCTGGGCATTAAAAACAGGTTAGCCAGTGCTGATGTTAGCCCATGTGAGGGGAAATGCTGAATGAGGTGATCCCCTGAGGACCCTTCCAACCTAAACTGTCCTATGGTTTTAAATTTATATTGAGAATGATACAGCTAATACGGATCAAGTCTTGACACAAGAACTTGGGGCTGGTCAATCTTTTGAAGCACCATTCAGCCTAATTTTTTGATTACATGGTTTCTCCATGTTAACTACGTCTGAACATCCACCAGCTTTACACAGGAGGGATTTTCCTTCGTATTTCACGTCTTTCTGCTGTGAATGAGCCAGTAGAAGGCCTAGGCCGCACTAGAAAACAGCAAAGAGCCCCATCAGCGGGACAAGAGTCTGAAGGGACAGGAAACTAAAACTGGACAGCAGCAGGCTTGCAAAATTTATAGTGGCCTTTAACAGTGAGCAATTCTGACACTGGAAAAAGGAATTTTTCAGGAAAAGAAAGTCTAAGTTGGAATGAAATTGTGAAAATCTCATCTAATAAATGGGGAATAATTTACAATCATAGAATAGTTAGGGTTGGAAAGGACCTTAAGATCATCTGGTTCCAACCCCTCTACAATAATATTGTCTTCTTTTCAAAAGACTTCATCTAATTATTTGAGAAGACAAGTGCAATTCACTCTAAATACTAGAAGAGCCTCAAACCCAACTGGTCTGTAAACAAGTTGTGCAGAGGTTCAGCTAGATAGCCTTACAAGTTTCCAAGTCACTGAAGCAGTAGAAATATCAGTTGTTTGAAGGAGAGGCCAACTGGCTGATGGCTTGGGGTTTTTTGCCCCCCCCCCTTTTTTTTTTGCCTTTTTTTTATCAATCATATATTCTGTTTTATTGAATTTTTTTTTAGTTGTAAGCTGCCAAGTTACTTACATGATTTCAAATGTATATTTACATTTCTGGAAGCTTTATTAAGTGTAAAGAGACTTTTCATGTGTATGTCTTCTTGGAAAAGATGAAAATATTTTATTCAGAGGAAAACAATACTTTAAATGTTGGTTTTTTCCATTTTAACTATAACGGTTCATGTTTACAGTACTCCAGCAGCTTCCAGGATTCACTGAGGATAATGAATAATTGCTTATAATTAAGGATTTCACAAGACTTTTTTACTCTGTACCATCCAACTTCAAAAATTGCAGGTTTACTGCCTGCAGCACTGCCACTTTTGTGACAGATTGGAGCACTATTACTTAACATCTCAAGGGTGGTTAGTATATTGGATGCACTTTGACAGAAAACAGAAAGCATTTACTCAAAGGAAATGCTGATAGAAGAGAACATTCATTGAGTATCCTCTCTATATAAATGAAAATAGTAGTAAGTGTTATTCTGCATTGAAGGTCCATAATGGAGCTTGAATGAATTTATTTACCTCTCCCCCAAAATGATGAGTGCTCTCTGAATAAGATGTCCTGAATAACCTGAGAAGGATGTACACTACATATTAGCTTAGTAGAAAAAGTGTAGCCATTGTACTTTACTTACTGTTTTATTTCACTGTGATATTTAAAGCTCTTTTCCTTAATAAATTAAAATATTGGTGAAATTCAGATGAAAGTGCGGGAGGAATTTTTTTCTTTTCTTTTCTTTTGTCTGCCTGGGAGAAGCATTAGCTTCCTCAGGCAGTGCAGAGATTGGAGCAATTTATCTAATATGGAAATGCCTCTGTCTAAGATGCAGTAAACACTACAGACAAGTGTAAGCAAATTGTGGAGAAAAAAAGGGGGAAAAGAGCTGAACTTATACTTTTATTGAACTGGGTTAATTCTAAGAAAAGAATAATACAAAATTTGGGAAATGGCTTTTCGCAGAAAATAAGAATAATAAATATACTGGGTGCAAAATCAACTTGTTATTCCAAGAATTTGAATTGATCAGCCTGTTCTTCGCAATCTAGCAAACACATTCCTCCAGCAATGCAAAATTGCCATGGTACATGCTCCAAACAGAATGCTGAATTGACTGCCGAAAGACAGACTCATAGTGTGATATATTGGTTTCCACTGCCATGGTCTTTCGTACTTATTGGAAGTCTTTGAAAAATAATGCGATTTAAATGGCTGCCTCATAGAAACTGTCCTTTAAAAACTGTTAAAAATCATTATCTTCTGAATAAATCTATAAGAAAAATTATTATCCTTTTCTGAGTATTTTTTTGACACCAGGAAATCTGTCTATAAGACTGCGAACTCTGGTTGGTATCACTGAATGTTTCTATGTAGAGTGTATCAGCAGTTTGCTAAGAGGAGCTGTCACATGCTGCACAGAAGCTGTGTTGCAGAATTATTGAGTCATAACTGTGAATAGGACTATCTTACTTAGTGAGTTGAAGTTGACTACAAGGGGTGGCTGAGCAGCAAGAACCACATTTTTGAGTCTGCATGTCAAGTTGATGGTAAATTTGAAAAATTCATTAGATCGCAGTAATCCTGAGGGAAAGCCTTAAAGAAAAGGACTGGGAATTTGTAACAGAACAAAATCTCTTCTGAGTAGCTCGATTTCAGTAACCAGGACAGAAAAAGAATGGCCAAAGAATGGAAAGGAAGAAAAAATCACGGGTCTTCAGACATGAAGAGGGCTGACAAAATCCTGGTGGGGGTTAGGTGGGTGAAAATATTTGGATGTTATTTTCATGTGGATTGAAAGTCTTCTGTATTTTCTCTGTAAGTGAAATTTAGGTTAGAGAGAAGAAAACACATACTTACGTAACAGTGCCAGTGCTAAATCTGCATGTTAATAAGTTGTGCTATTGTACATTTCCTTAAGACTAAAATACAGGCATAGATTTCCAAGGGGAGACTGGAAAGACCTTAGCTCTGGCTTTGGCTTCATTTCACCTACCCCACTGCAACAGTGGTGGCTCCCATAGTGCAGAGCAGTGCTGCAGCTTCTCCCTGGTTTTTACACAGCCAAAGGGAAGCCACATCATTGTGTTGCAGCCTGGTCAATGTATGTGTCTGTTTTCTTTCCCCTCCTGACCTTCGGCATGTCTTTCACATGAACCAATATGGGTGCAGTGCCCCAACACAGGGGCTCAGATCATCCATTCAGGGCTGCATTTGCCCCTGAACAAAAGGTCACATCATTTCGCCAGGACTATCATGAGCGCTCAGTGGCAAGTGGGACTGAGGGAGTTCATGGCAGCTTCAGGGTAATTGGACTGACACTAATGCAAACACTTCATTTTTGGTAGAAGCTGTGGCTTTCAGAACATCACTGCTAAAACTGGGAGATCTCGTATGTCAGACACTCCTCCAAAACCATGTAACTACAGACAACCAGCCAGTGGTATAGTGCCTAATCTGCTCAGTCCCAACAAATCAGGAATACGTGCTCTCAAGGGCTGGGTAAAGCATTCTCAGTAGCCAACACATAGAGAGGCAGGGGTATTCATCAAGGCTTGATACTGTGCTGGCTAAACATTACCACAGCAAGTTATAAAGCAGCTTTCAAAGAAGGCTTTGTTGAAAGAAATATGCACATCTTACTTCTAAATAGAAAGCTAGAAATATATCTTCCCCTGGTCTTAGAAATTGTGCAGAGCAGTCATGGATATGAACAACATAATAAAAGTCAGCTCTTGAGCTCAGTAGCCAGCAAGGTTTGGCCATTACTGATTGCAGGCATTCAGGGCTTGTGGCTGTACCCAGCTGCTTGGGCAGGCTGCATTGCCTGCTTCCAGTGGAGACCTCAAAGAGATCCCAGTTTCTCCAGTTCTTCTGTAGAGAAGAAAGGAATGTGGGGGGTACTCTGCGTGGGCCACTCCACTTTTCTGAGGAGTTTAGGAAGCCAGATGACTTGAAGACACATATGAATACCAAGAGGAAAACTATCAAAACACAGTGTCAGGATGTCTGCAGGAACAGCTATTTGGTCTGGAAAGCTGTAGTTAGGGAACCCATCTCTCAGCAGGGGTAGAGTTGCATATATTAAATTAAGAAGGATTGTGGGTGCTCATTTTGAAGAAGAATTGGGTCTAAGCATATTTCTTTGCCTTTGAGAAAAGATCTAAATGTCTGCTGCAAACAGCCTGAAAATTTTCTTAAGGAACAAAGAACCTTAGAATTATTCTTAATGTAAAGACTAGGAAAGCTTGAATGAAAACAAGTCAACAAAGCACTGAACTAGTTCTGAGCTGATCTTCAGACCATCAAAGTTTAGAAAATGCACAATCACAAAATGTGGCACATCACAAGGGGACTACCTCCACACGTGCTTACATTTGTTACTGCAGTACGTATTCATGCTATTTAGTGATCCAGATTCCATTTTATGAGTTTCCAGACAAATATAGGAGACATCTGATTTCATAGACGTCTTGTCAGTCTAAGGCAAGGAACAAGTATTAGATGAAGACATTATAGAAATTAAAAAAACAGGATGAGATAATGTTGGTAAAATTAGTTTGCACACACAGAGACTAACTTCAGCTCTTATACACTGCTGGAACAGAAAGTTTCGAAAAGTAATGTTGACCTTGTGAATATCTATGTAAGTCTCATTCCAGCAAGAGAGAAAGAACAAAGAAACCACACTGGAAAATGTAACAAGTGACCCACAAAGGCAGATTATCAGAGATACATATGCAGAAATGGTAGTGTAGGAGTAGTAGTAGACAATGAAGAATATGGAGAGTGCACACAAGTAGCTCATTATGTAGTTCTCTAACCAATCACAAGGACTTGTCACTGATTTCTCTTCTCAGAACTTGCAGAGCAGCTAAAGCACTACCCTGCACCCAGCAGTGAAAAGCTGTCCCAGACCCTGCAAACTATGTAACTGGAGCATGTTCTTAAGCATGAACTTCTCCTTGATGTAATGATTCACTGGCTCACATCTGAGAGACCACCATCCAGAAGTTTTTAATAGAACCTGAAGAAAATGCTAATAAATTAATTAGAATGGCTTTAAAAGCATTTCTTTGTTGCTTCAGGTCTGATCTGCTGAAAGACCAGTAACCCCTTGATCTAGCAGATGACCTAATTTTAACAACTGGCTCCAAGTGAAACTTGTTTTATTTCTTTTTAATTGGAGTTACCAACAGGAATCCAAGATTCCAAGTTTTAGTTTTAAGGCAAATACAGAAGATTTTGTAAAGGTGGTTCATCTGCCTTGTTATGCTTCAGATGGACTCTCCAGTCCTCTGAATCTTGGGGATCTGCAGGTCAACATCCAGCTGTACAGTTATCTTTCCCAGCAGCAGGCAAAGGGTATGGGAGGTCTGGGCTGGGGAATTCTCACCAAGCCAGGGAAGCCATCCAGAAGTGTAACTTGGCCTTCCGAAATTGCTGCCATAGTCTCTCCACAGAGCTGCTTAGCAGTTTTGTGGGGAGAGTTCACTCTGCTCCCACAGTATCAGCCTCTTTCATATGATGAGGTCTGTCACTGTTTAGTATCCCAGTGAAATTTCTCTGTGGGCTTTAACATTAATAAATAAGTATACTTAAAAATCACATTTAAACAAGCATATGAATCTTTTTTCTGCACTCTCAGATACAGGGTCCATATTTCACTTGCAAATACTGGTAATGTTATCATGTTATCACGGTCAGCAGAAGCAGCAGGTCATGATGATATAAAAGTCCAGAAAGGACCAAGAATACATTTCTATGAAATGTAATTATGAAACAAACTTGTTTTAAATAAATCAATAGAAAATGAGATCAAGAATTTTAAAGATTTATTCCAGAATGGAATATTTTCTGCCACAATAAATAATGCATCTACTGAAATAAAAAAGAATTTAAAAAAAAAGGTGAACCAACAGTTTTTTTTCATCCATGTTCACTCTAAATTGCCCTGACTGTGCAAAATAGCTGTAAGGGGTGAAGTCTCCCTGAAGCAAGCAGATCACTGTGTGGTACACTTTAAAAATCCTGAGAACTTTATGTCCCTTTAGAATTTAAAGCAGGTCTCCATAAGGAAAAGCACAACATAGCCAAAAGCAGTGATCCAATTCCAAATCAGCAACCCCACTTCCATGTTCCTCCCACATATCCTACCCAAAACTGGGACATGTGCAAAAGCCAGCACTGGCCAGCACTGCAGCCAGGGGTCTGTATTCTTCACAAGGCTCCTTAAACAGCTCCTGTCCCTGCCCTCATCTCAGTGAAGTCCCCTTCCTGTCCAGTATAGAGAGCCAACAGCAGACCATTGTAAAGGGACCAGAAATACTGTGTATGCCGCCTCTGCCCACTACGCATTTGATCAGGCTGTGACCATTTGTTTTTCACTCACAGGATAATCAAGATCAAATTCATGAGAAAGGACAGCACCTCTGCAACACAAGACGGTTAGAAGTGGTTCACAGCTGGGCAATACCTACAAAACAGCTGAAATTAGAGGCAATGCTTTTATTCTTACACGGAAGCATCTTTTGAAGTACCATGCTATTATCTCTTCCTTATGAAAGCTCCAGCACTGCAATCGAGAGATTGTAAGACTGCAGTAATTTCAGTATTATTTATTTTTTATTTTATAATTAATTTCTAGTCCTCTAGGGTTATTTTCTGTGAAGGATTTCAAATTAATCATTAAGATGAAGACAACAAAACCAAGTGTTATGCTACCATTACCTAGAGTTTATTAGAAAGTGTGAGCTCAACCTCACACAGTCCCCATTTAGCTTCAATATAAAATTTACAGCTTCAGGACCTCACAGATAACAAGATTAACACATAATAACCCCTTAATCCTTTCTCCAACTGTTATAAAAACTAGAGTCATTAACAACTCTAGTCATTCCTGACCAACTTTTTTATCAGGCATCAGGTTTTATCACCTATGCCCAAATTTGTAGGCACAAGCTCTTCAAAGTGTGATAAAGCCCAGGTGAGAAGACATGGATGCTTCAGGCAGACACCATGAATATTAGGAGTGGAGTGTGTGCGTTGGTATAAATCTTTTTCTAAAAGAGTTTACTATGAGAAGAGGTCACTTTGTTCAATAAGAATCAAGAAAGAAATAGTCAAAACATAGTATGCTTTATAACAGGGTTTTCCAGATATGCCCATCTTTAATGGGCTTCCATTTGGTGCTGTTTCTGGTATTGTTTCAATACACTTCTAAGACTCCTGAGCTTTATTTTGTCACTGTGGTGGGTAGCAATATAGATCTTTTTAATTACTAGATAAACCAAAAGGAGTTTCAGTTATTTACCCTTGAATAAAATGTTTGCGCTATTTAAGCACCTGAGGAGAAAACTTGACCTAGATTTGAAGATTTTACAACTCCAAATATAATTTAAGTTTTTTGAGAAGGAAAAGAAATACTTTGAATGTTGATGTTTCTTTTTCTTTGTAGGGTGGCAGCAGCCTGGAAAATTCTTATGGGTCCTGCATATAAGAAAATTATTGAACTAAACTAAAATTCTTCTGTATGCTAAACAAAAGGCCCAGAATTGTCAATCATGGCATGAGCTCTAAAGATGCAGAAGATATGCAGAAACCATTATTAGAAAAGGTGCTTTATTTTTAGGTTGCTTGCAGATAACAAACTGCATAGATTCTATGCTAAACGGGGCCTGAAAAACACACTAGGGTAGTGGAGAGGGATAAGTAACCAGTGTACTTGTCACAACATAAAGCAGTTTTACCTGGGCAAGCTCATTCAGACAGGAAAAGCAAAGCTGCAGAGTACTCTGAGGGGGGTGATTTAATATAGTTAGTTTTGCTACCCCAGCAGGTTTGGTTCAAAGGCAGCTCTTATATCTCTGCATGGTATTGGCATGTACACCACACTTAAGTCATTAGACACTGTATCAGCTGATGAGTTGAGGCTCAGAAAAGAGACAGTGCAGTCTGTTCCCTGCTCTAGAGGGTCATAAACCAGCTGGGGGTAATGAGGGAGGCAGGAGACTTGGAGGTCCAAACCGGTGGGATGAATACTTTTTTGGGACCTATCTAGTGTCTGTAAAACACCTTCAATATCTGTGCCTAGCAGCATGGATAAATAGCACACTGCCAAATATTTAGTTTTAATGCACTATTCAACTCACTCCTCTTTCAAAATAACATTTTGAATGCCAAAATGCATTACAATGCATTTTTTATCCAGGTCACAGGGATCAAGTAAATTCCTATTTAATTATTAAGAAAGAAGATGAGCTTCATTATGGAATATCATTGTATAAATGCTTGTGACACAAGGAGCAGATAAGAAACCAGGACTCACAACAGATGAATCGACAACACTAGCTATCACAGAATCACATAATGGTTGGGGTTAGAAAGGAGCTCTGGAAATCATCTAGTCTAACCCCCCCTACTAAAGCAGGTTCACCTGGAGCAGGTTGCACAGGATCACGTCTGGACGGGTTTTGAATGTCTCCAGAGAGTGAGACTCCACAACCCCACTGGGCAGCCTCTTCCAGGGCTCTGCCACCCTCAGCATAAAGTTCTTCCTCATATTCAGGTGGAACCTCCCATGTTTCAGTTTGTGCCCTTGCTTTCAGGGAAAACAGTGTTATAATTCAAACATAAATGTATTATCTAAACCAACTATGTTACAAAAAATATTAAACCACTACCTACTCTACAAATATGGAGTATTTACAGAACACCCAACAGGCAGTGGTTCCCGAGATGGGTTTCTACACTATTTCTTACAGAAGCTGACCCATGAACATAAGAACTTTGATCTGTTCCCAAGTGCCTGTGTATATTTATAAAAAATCAGGTAGTGGGCTGGTTTCAAGGGATGTTTGCAAATCAGTGGCACACAATAAATGAATGCTAACAGAATTATTCTATGAGTTTCTGTTTGTCCATTAACACTTTTCTTTAAAAACAGGAGCTGGGGAAAGCACCTTTCTCACCAGTGGTTCTAGCCAAGAGCATTACTGCTGCATCTGATACCTGTGGCCTGTCTACCACTGCTGGAGATTTACCGCCGAGATTACTAAAGCTGTGATGTCTTCTGCAGCAGTTCTACTCCAGGTTTGACTTCACAAGTCTTTTTCAGTTACTATCAGACATTTCATTATTTAGTATATTTTATTATTTAGCATATTTTATTCTAAAGCAACATATATACCTGTCCCTGAAGTCAGTGAAAGCCTTTCTTTAGTCTTCAATCTGGATGAGATCAGACTCATAAAGGAATATTTTTACATATCAATAGATAGAATTAGATTTTCAAACTGCAAATGTTCTAACACAAGAACAAGCTTTTGACCATGACAGACCTGAGCAGCTTTAATCTTCTCTCCACTCAGCAGAGCAAATGTAGGCTTGGCCCATAGAATCAGTCAATAGGCATGAATCAATCAAAAGATACAAATACTTTGAAAAATGATAATGTTGTCTTTGCAGTTTTGAATGCCAATAAAATCTTCTCCTAAATCTGTGTTTTTAATATAAAGACGCACCTCCTGACTGGAAATCAGTGAACAGTCCCAGATCTAGTGCTGTCTGCTCTCGCAGAAATATGTATGCTGCTTCATTAGATCCCACTAAAATAACGACCTTTCTTCAGTTCTTCCAGTTCTCCTTCACAGCCTGTAAAGTCCCATGTGCATACTTTCATCATTTTCTCATGTCTGTAAAACACCTGCTAGCCAAGGTGCAGTATTTGCAGTGTCTGACACATATCCGTACTGACTGGCCAGCAGCACTGTGTGTGCTGGTGGACTAGATGGCAAACTACACTGAAAAAGTAGCTCTCCTCAAGTGCCCACTGCAGCCCTTGACAAAGCCAGGACAGTTGTCAAGGCTCCATTTTCTGACAGAAAAATGACGTTTCCAGACACTGATTTTCATAACTTTGGGATTTCATGCTTTCCTCACAGATTTGATTTAATTTAGCCCAATGCAAAAGTTACTGGGGAGAAATTACAGAAAGATTGATGGATGGACAGACTGGCAGTGCACTTACAGAAGTTTCACTTCCTTGGGAAACCAAGGTAAATAAAGACAGATTCATAGCTTATGGTTATAGGCACTGTCAGCCTAAATATGTGTACCATTTCTGTTTGCTGCCTCTACTCGTTTCTCTGACTGATGCTCACAAAACGAGAAGGCATTTGTTATTTTTATCCTTTATCTTTTAATTACTAGAGCGTGTTTATTTCCAGTGATTCACACAATTAATCCAGTTACTTGTTTCATCGAGGCCCTTTTTACACTACTCACATTTCCTTGTGCATTGCAAATGTATAATCTCCATCCCAGAATAATGCCATTACTGTTTCAGTAGTACAAATGGGTAAAATGAGCTAAATGTCTGTAGATACTACCTGTTTTGTAGCTGGGGCTGGGATTTCAAGTGAGTACCTCCTGAACTGCAAACCAGTGTTTGGCTCTACAGTACATTGCCAGTCTGCCAAAGCTACCATGCAGCAACTGCTGCCCCAGCACAGCAAACACTACTTGGTCCAGATACAAGCCTGGATGCACAGTCCTTATCTGAAGGGTGGATGGGTCCAAGGAGCTTGGCCTTACTATCACCTATTTCCACAGGGAGCCATCTGTTCTTCTTACAGCCGCTTCACTTCATGCTTGCACAAAGTTAGTCTTAGACAAGATTTTTCTTCATCATGTATCGTTTTTGACATGCTGCCCTTATTTTGTTGACTATGGAACTGAAAAATCATCATTTCCTTCCTTACAGGCTTAATCTGTCAATCAAATCTGAATGGAATTTTGTAGGGCAAGGACAACATATTCTTCTAATTACAGGACTTTCTCCCTCCCAAATTTCTAAGGACTTCCACAAACCAAAATAGTTCATAGCTATTTTTTAAATGGATAAATTAGGTATCCTAAATAGAGAGCACTGTTCTCAGACCCACTATAATATCAAGAGGAGATTTAATTTGATTTATTGGAAAGATTTCACCTGCAGCCACCATCTGGCTCACTTAGACAAAGCTGAAGAGCTTTTCCAGTAGATCACATTAATCCTATTGAGCAGCATGGGGTGCTTTTGAGCAGCTCTTTCTCATCCTCTTTTCAGTATTCCTGAAGGCTCACAAGGAATTCACAATTTGATGTCACCCTTCCAATGCACCCTTCCAATGGATCTGATGAGAGCACAGTATCTTAGCTGTTAAAAATTATCACATACTGACATCAAAGGGGTTTGCTGTTTTATAAATCTGATTTCTTCTTTTCCTCCACTGAATACTTACATTTTTTAAAGACTGGGGATGGAATAGGAAGGGAAACACAGACTTTAAAATTTCAGCTCTCATTCTACAATTATAATTTGTTTTCCTTAAAGTGCTCTTGAAGAAAAGGGGGTTTGTCTCTTATTTTTACTTTTAAGTGATCAATAGGTTTTAACATTTATTCTGTATTATTATTTTGTTGAGTTATCTTAATGAAATTCATGAATCTTCTTATACATTACTGGCAGTTAAAGGCTGCTGGGGAAAGCACAACAGAGTTTAGCACTTTCCCTTGTATAGATCAGGAGAGTCCTTCCACAACATGCTCAGTTTCCTCAGGCTCCACCTCAGTAGTACATTCAAGGTTGCTTGTGAATTCCAGGGCCAGAGTCCAGCTGGAATTGCATTATACATACCGCAATCTACTCCAGTTTAATCTGTGGCTTCAGAGAGTCTGTTCTTTATTTTCTGTACTATACAAGAGCAAAATCATATTTCTGGTCTCGTGGGAGTGCTGTCCCTTGCCTTTCCTCCCCTCTGGCCAGATGCTGTTAGGAACTCCCACAATTGTTTGTTGCTTTATTTTTATGCGTAAATGTCAGTGGCTCAAACAGCCTTATGGTCTCTTGCAGAAAGAAATGTGTCAAACTATCATGAGAGGCCTCAAAGTGTCTGCAAGAAACCTAAGAGAATTAATACTCTGTGTGACAAAATCCCTGTCGAATCTAGTTTTCACTCTAGTTCTTATTCTTCCCTAAAAGTGGGAAAATAAATGTACAAATGACCTATTACCTAAACCCCAGCGGCTGTTCTGTGAGGATATGTGAGGATACCTATCTGGTGAGGATATCTGTCTGTGGCTCATATATAATAACTCTGTTTTTTTCCTAACTCTCTTCCAGTCATAGAATCATAGAATAGTTAGGGTTGGAAAGGACCTTAAGATCATCTAGTTCCAACCCCTCTGCCATGGGCA
>JAOEHY010032832.1:0-23363 GCA_025447955.1 Psilopsiagon aurifrons
TGTTCAAGGCCAGGTTGGACACAGGGGCTTGGAGCAACCTGCTCCAGTGGAAGGTGTCCCTGCCCGTGGCAGGGGCTGGAACTGGATGAGCTTTGAGGTCCCTTCCAACCCCAACCAGGCTGGGATTCTTTGATAAGAACTGGAGCCACCAGAGGGCAATGCTCATGCACTACATCCGAAGAGCATTTCTCACCACGGGGAGCTGCTCCATAATGGCCGGCAAACAGATGCTAATCAGGTTTTGCCTCCAAGCTTGTCAAACTCTGCCTCAAATGCACCTGCCCCGACCAGAAACACAGCCCCTACGTTTATGTGTGCATGGATTGGCCGACCTGCCAAAACCAGCATCCTCAGAGCCGAGCTCTGTGCCAGCCCTGGCTGCTGCCTGGGCTGCAGTACCGCAACACCTATTTGGATGTACCTTCTGCCATCAGGAACCAACAAAGCCCAACCCGGAGCAATAGGGCTCATTGACAGCCTGGCTGCCACATCCCTTTGTGCTCCTTGGCTAGAAGTGACAAGCCAGAAGCAACAAGGCTGCCAAGAGACTCCTTGGCATGCAGAAGACCATGAGAGCACCAGGCTGCTCGTATGCCCATGCACCACCACTGGGGTGGGATAAACCCATTTCACAGCAGACAGGAGCAAGGTGCCCTCCACACTGTGACTTACCAACTTTGGCAAAGGCCTCCTTGAGGTCCTCCAGGTCATCTTTGGAGATTTGCATGGTGTTGGCCATCTCATGAACTTAGGGAGTACCTGAAGAGAGAAAACGGACACTGTGAAACCAGGCTGCCTTCAAACACCTGCAGTGTTGAACAGCAGCACAGCAACAGTCAGTACCAAGGTCACTACAGCTCTCGAGGCCACGTTTATCTTTCCACTAAGAAAACAGATGTGTGGAGCTCAGAAGATGTGAAATGCACTACTTCAACAAGTCAGAAAGACCATTAGCCTTGTTAATATTTAGCCCAGTGTATTTATTTTATGGGCTATGCTGTTCTGCACACATGAAGGTACCTGCTAGCAGTGTGTTCTGTAGGCTGGAAAAGTTCACATCTCCAGCGATATCCTGAACAAAATCAGAATCCAGAGTTAAAACTGTTAATGCAAGAGCATGAATGCTCTGCCCGCCCGTGAGAGCACACAGCTACCAAAGCCAAACAGCAGAGCTCTGAAACGGGGTTTTTCTTCACAGTGCTTTACCTGGTGCTGTTTGCAAGAAGGAATCAGTCTGGTTTTCTACTAGAAAAGGTTTGAACAAACACCTGCCTATTCCCCCAGAGCCAGGCTCTCAACAGACCATGTAAGCACCAGGCTGTCTGCACAGCACTGACCCCTCCACTCCCGCGAGTGAGGCATGGCAGGGAGATCCCAGTGCAAAGCAGCAGGCACCAGCCACACTCAAACCCCAGGTGGGCAGATCTCAATCAGATCTCAGTGCTGAAGAAACAGGGAGGATGAAGCACACGGTGCCTACACCCATCTGTGTAATCCTCCTTCCCAAGCACTGATGAGGTGCCAGCCATCCAGCCTGGACCGAAGGTATTGCTGTAAGGATGAGAAAAGGATGGGGCTGTTCAACCTGGAGAAGCGAAGCTGCAGGGAGACCTCAGAGCAGCTCCAATGTCTGAAGGGGGCTACAAGGATGCTGGAGAGGGACTGTAGTGACAGGACAAGGGGTGATGGGTTCAAACTGAAACAGTGGAAGTTCAGGTTAGATATAATGCAGAAGCTCCTCCCTGTGAGGGTGCTGAGGCGCTGGCACAGGGTGCCCAGAGAAGCTGTGGCTGCCCCATCCCTGGCAGTGTTCAAGGCCAGGTTGGACACAGGGGCTTGGAGCAACCTCTCTAGTGGAAGGTGTCCTTGCCCGTGGCAGGGGTTGGAGCTGGGTGAGCTTTAAGATCCCTTCAGCACAAACCAGGCTGGGATTGTATGAAAAGGCCGGTGGCCTACCCACATCCCAGTCCCATGCCATTCATGACAGCAGCATCAGATGTCCTGTTGGCACTTTGGCCAGTACAGCCACAAGAGATCAGTGATGGACGGCTCAATGCAAATAGCACAATCTCTGTGTACAAAGAGGCAGGCTAGATCAGCACGTTCTAGCACCCATGCTAGCTGCAGCTAAGGGACTTTAAAACTGGAGATCCAGACAGGCTCAGTACCACTTCAAACAAGACCTGCATCCCCAGATTTTCCAGCTCCACCTTTGTTAGCTACAACTGCTCTAAGTTGAGAAATAAAAGGTTCCTCCTGTGCCTATGGGAACAGGACCAGCTGCCGCCTCCTTTGTAAGGAAGATGAGGGTGAGCTCAGGTTTACAGCCTGGCAACAGGCAGGAGCCCCAGCGGGCTGCTCGAGCAGCAAGAAGCTCTTTGACAAATGCCTGTGCTCTGATGGGCACCCCCTTTTGTCTGAGGCCCCCAGCTACCTTCACAGAAGGCTTCAGAAGACAGGTCTGCCCCTAGCTGCCTGTGGCAGCCCGTCTGGAAAGCAGGTTTCGGGAGAGCGATGGGCAGGGTGGCAGCCTGGGAAAGCAGCTCAGGCGGGTGCTCACAGCAGAGAAAGTCAACAAGAAGTTGCATCACTGCAGGGATATGAAGGGAAGAACATCAGACCCCACCTCCAACAACAGCAGAGCTGCCAGCGGGCAGGATAACATCAGTGCAAGACACCAACAGCAAGACAGCCAAATCCATCCCTTGGCTTGTGCTGCAGGAATGGGGCAGGGGAGGAACCCCGGCAAAGCTGCACCAGGCTGACAGGAAAGGGGGAAAGAAGACACCACAGTTTTTCTCCTATTGTTTCACATGACCTGGCTCCAGTGAGCCCAGACCCCCCCGTGTGCTGGGTGCATCCCCAGAGCATGAGCAGCGGCTCAGGGAGGGGATCCTGCCCCTCTGATGTGCTCTGGAGAGACCTCCGCTGCAATCCTGATCCAGCTCCGGGGCAACAGCACAGAAGGGACGTGGAGCTGTTGGAGAGAGGCCAGAGGAGGCCATGGAGATGCTGTGAGGGCTGCATCAGCTCTGCTCTGGAGCCAGGCTGGAGAAGAGAAGGCTTCTTAAGGGGAGACCTTAGAGCATCTCCCATTGTGCGGCATACCCAGGCCACCACATCTTTCACACCAAAACAAGCAGCAATGACCCCCATAAGCTGAGAGCTGTTAAAAAAGCTGCTCTGTTTGACTTCATCATGGAAATGCCCCACTCTGGATATGTCCTGCAGTTGTCTGGGGGGGTCTTCACTTAAAAACACCTCCCTTCCAGCCCCAGTGGTGTTCAGCTCAGTCAGGATGGCTATAAGGCAGGTTCACCTTTCAGTTTTCACACTGCTTCTTCCTTCTCTGTTTCTCTGCTTGAGAGCAGAGAGGGGGAGTTTGAACCAACAGAGAAAAAGCAGAGTCCTGAGCTTGTGTGAGCTACCTGGGAAGGGGAAAGCGTGTAAAGCTGGACCAAGACAGTATAGGAGGAGCTTAGTGGGCCACAAAGGTACAAGCTAACTGGGACTACTGAGCTCCCAAAGCAGGTTAAGCAGAGCTCTTTTGCAATGGAGACACATCACCCCCAGCCCTTGGCTGCAGGGCAGGAGAGGGCCTCAGGTTTTGTTGTGTGGGGGTTTTGTGTGCTTGTTTGCTTTTAACAGCTGAGTCTGGGCATTCAGGCTGTGTTTTTCCATTCACAGTTGCATTGTTAAACAAGAGGCTTTGTCTTAGTGGATATAGAAAGCCCTTTTATCACACTGGCAGGGGGATCACACATCAGCTGCCTCTGTGGGGACACAGCACCATGATGCTCACACCGCACCACGGCACATTCACTTCCACATGAGCAAAGCCCCTGGCAGGGCATGCAGTGACAGCCAGAGACAAATGGCAGCTGTGGACCTCAGAGGATGGGAAATGCACTGCTTACCAAGTCACAAATCCCACTAGCCTCCTTAATATTTAGCTCTGCGTTATCTATTTTATGGGCTACGTTGCTCTGCACACGTAGAACCACAGACTGGTTGGGGTTGAATGTCCCTGATAAAGAGTCTGTAGTGATAGGACAAGGAGTAATGCCTTCAAACTTAAATATGAACATACCTGCCACCAGTGTAGACCCATTTTAGTGGGAGAAAGAGAGAGCAAGGGGAAAAGAGACAGAAGCGAGCTGGTAATCCCACACCCATTTTACACCCTGGTGACAGAAAGGCTATCAGTCAGTGCACACATAAGCAGAGTGTATAAGGAAGCAATTCCTGCTCCAGATCCCTTTTGCTCCTGCCTTCATGCCTCACTCCATAGAAGATAACCAGAGGCAGCTCCGTAAGTCATGGATGGACTAAAGATGCTCCAGAAAATGGCATGGCTGGCAGATGGTGTAGCCTGTGTATGTCACAGAATCCCAGACTGATTTGGTTGGAAGGGACCATGAAGATCACCCTATTCCAATCCTCATTCCCTACAGACTTCACTTTAAGGTGCAGATCAGAGCTGCTTCAAGTGCATCTGAGGTTTTCTGGTATCAACTCCCTTTCCCAAGAGTAGCTGTATAAAGTTTCTGTGCAAACAAGTTTCATGGCTCCTAAACACAGAGCAGTCATCAAACTGGGGTTAGTTTATTTGCTCTCCAGGCAGAGCTGCAACACAGACAAGTCAGATGGAGCTGCCCCAGCACCTGTGTTTTCACAGCTGGAACTCACCTTCAGTGGGACCATCACCAGAAGGATGCACTTAGGTGCTCAGACAGCAACTTAACAACACTGTAACCTGGAGAAGAGGCTCCCAAGACTCTTTCCCAGGTGGACAAGTCCTGGGAGCTGCATTCTGCACTGAGGATCAGTGAAACATCACAGAACCACAGACTGGTTTGTGCTGGAAGCGTCTTCAAAGCTCACCCAGCTCCAACCCCTGCCACGGGCAGAGACACCTTCCACTGGAGCAGGGTGCTCCAAGCCCCTATGTCCAACCTGGCCTTGAACACTGCCAGGGATGGGGCAGCCACAGCTTCTCTGGGCACCCTGTGCCAGAACCTCAGCACCCTCACAAGGAAGTGCTTCTGCCTAATGCCTATGATACTTGCTCCAACATTATAAAGTGCATCTAAGTAATTCTTACATCTAGATTTAAACACTGCTCCTGATATTTGTCAAATTTTTAAGGGATGTAGATGGAATTTGAAGGCATTCCTTTCTATTTAGGAAATAAATGCAACCATCTTGAATTCTCTGACTAAATCAGCTCACATCGAATATTATGAATATCTACAATTACCCACCAACTCCCTGTGGTTCATCAGCAGAACAAACCTTTACTCTAAAAATAAATTCTCCTTTCATGTTGAAGTAATTCATGGACTTTCCTCTTCAACTTAAACTTACATCAGCTCAGCCTGCTTTTAAATTGCCTTTTAAAGCGTATGTGTGTGTGTGTGTGTGTGTGTGCATATTCAGGCACATCTCCTTGAAAGCTGGAGGCTTAGTCCCGTTTTGAAAGCACACGGCAACCAAATATTTCCCAACAGCCACTTGACCACTTCCAAGAGAAACAGAGCTGGAATTTGCTGCTGATCCAAGTGGAAGGATTTGCTTTCTTAGCAGCTCTGTGTTCATTTTAAACCCGAGCTGCTCTGTCCCTCCCAGACCCGCCCTGCTTTAATATCTCTACAAGTGACTGATTAACAGCGCAGAGGTGTTTATGCAAAAGCAGGCGCAATTGGAAGTGCCGGGGAAAAGGCATTCATGTGTCTCTTTTCCACCCGAGCAAAGAGCCGGGAGCGAGCTGGATCGGGGCTGGAGCGGCAGCGACTCAGCCGCTGCGCGCTCCGCTCCGCGCAGGAGCCTGCAGGTTTGCGGCTCTCCGTGCGGAAGGCTCCGGACAGAGCACAGCATCAGCGTTTTAGAACACCTCAGAAGCTGCCTATCTCTGACCACGGGCCCGGCTCGGAGCGCTCCGCCGTTAGACACCGAGCCCAGGCAGGCGGCAGAGCCCTCGGGGCTGGCGGCACCGGCGCAGCGCGGCTGATTTGGAGGGAATCCTGGTGATTCAGCCCCAGGATTCCTGCGGCTCACCCTGTCCTGCCCCTTCCTTCCCTGCTTGTGTTGCCCCATTCACCCCCACCCAGCTCCTTTGGCAAGATCAGAGAATCCCAGCCTAGTTTGTGTTGGAAGGGATCTTAAAGCTCATCCAGCTCCAACCCCTGCCACGGGCAGGGACACTTTCCACTAGAGCAGCTTGCCCCAAGCCCCTGTGTCCAACCTGGCCTTGAACGCTGCCAGGGATGGGGCAGCCACAGCTTCTCTGGGCACCCTGTGCCAGCGCCTCAGCACCCTCACAGGGAAGAGCTTCTGCCTAAGAGCTCATCTCAGTCTCCCCTCTGCCAGGTTAAAGCCATTCCCCCTTGTCCTGCACCCTACAGGCCCTTGTCCAAAGCCCCTCTCTAGATTTCTTGTTGGCCTCTTTAGACACCGGGAGCTGCTCTAAGGTCTCCCCTGAGCCTCCCTCAGGTTAAACAACCCCAATTCTCTCAGACTGAAAACTGCTTTCTCAGAAAGCCTGGGTTTGGTCAGTTGAACCTCATCCAAGTGTCTAATTTCTACAGGTACACATGAGCCTGGCTGTCAGTTCAGAAACAAGATTCTCTGGCACTACAGCAATGCAAACAGTAGTAAAGGCTGGTGATGGTGCATGAGTCAGAAAGATGACATCCCAGCTCCAGGATCCTCCACAGAGAAGTCAGTCACGGACCTGCATTCACACGCACCGTGGGAAGGAGCTGAAGCTGTTTCTCTTTGCACACTCTTAGACACCAGTGCAGAACTGGACCCCAAGGCTCTGCAAGGGTGGCGTGCTGCTAACAGCTCAGCACTGGAGTCACGCAGAAGCAAAGCAGCATCCATTTATCCCCACTGTATTTTATGTAAATTAACATCAGTGTAAATGATGCAACAAGGAAAGAAATTATTTCCAGAAACGTGAAACTCTCCCATTCTCCTGTGCTTATATTAAAGGGATTACACTCCATTTCCTTCTCAATACAGCTAATGCTCTATGGGAAGCCCTCAGGCCAGGGATTAAAGCACTTATTCAATTAATTAGGAACAAACTTCTGCCTTAAAGTCAAACACACAAATATCAGTAAGCCCTTGAGAGTGTCTTCATTGCAGGGCCAGGAAAATGGATCCTATTTCTGATGTAAATGAAACGCTGCCTGCACTCCAGAATTACCAGGAATAATATGAATTAAGAAGATTGACTTTTAAAACACTGTAATTCTATAAAGCAGCGCGGTAAAGGAGTAACAGTTGCATCCTCTTGAACTCAGCATCCAAACCCCCATCTGTTACAGGGGGAGCAGAATCAGGTCCTACAAGACTAATTAATATAAATGAGATACAACGCTAGGATGTAACACTGGTAACTAGCTCCAAGCTGCAGGCACAGCAGAGTTTGGATATATTTGAAGTTAGGGATGAAATCCTGGCCCTGCTAAACTCAAAACCCAAAATGCTTATTCAGTAGGATCTGAATTTCACCTAAGGTGTCTGATTCATTACTGAGATAGGAGACAATTTCCAAAACCTGGCTCCAAATCCTCATCTTCCCTGACGATGGTTTGATCCTTCCGCCTTCTCGCAGGCACAGCTCTCATGAAATTAAAAGGCATTTTGCCAGGATAGTTTATGCAGGAGCAGCCCACTATTGCTGTTCAGCTTCCCATTTCTTCTTCCCAGATATCAAACGATGGGGATGAGAGTTGCCAGCATAATCCCAATTAGAAGCAGGTAGGAACTAAACTCCCAGCTCCCATCTTCTTCTACCTCCAACCGGGTTCATCTGCCTCCTCGCAGCTAATTCAGATACGGAGAAAAACTAAACCAGCCACATGCCTATTTTTGACTGGTTTTATACATAAAAACCAGGAACATGGATTCTTTTTAAACATCCAGGACTTTGAGCAACATGCTCCAGTGAAAGGTGTCCCTGCCAGGCATCAGATGTGTTGGCATTAGATGATCTTTAAGGTCCCTTCCAACCCAGACCATTCTGGGATTCTATGATACCTATGGGCTGCAGTGCCACTCTCTCCTGCTATACCAATTCCCTGCAATGGTCCTAGATTTCTCTTGAGCTCCCCAGTACAAGGAAACTCAGCAGAAGGATGCTCCTGCACATCATATTCTTCCCCTGCACACAGCGTTCAGCATGGGCTGTACATGAGAAGCACCAGGAGGGAGACATCCAACTGGAGTGAATGGAAACACTGTCTTGGATTCATGTCAGTTTGGATTGCCCCTTCCCCACACCACTAACCACTGTGTGATCATTCAGACTTTGCTGGGCTACTGGACATGCTCATGCCAGCGCTTCATGGATGTTGAAGCAGTCATAGAATCCCAGCTGGTTTAGGCTGGAAGGGACCTCAAAGCTCATACAGTTCCAACCCCTGCCACGGGCAGGGACACCTTCCATAGAGCAGTTACTCCAAGCCCCTGTGTCCAACCTGTCCTTGAGCACTGCAGGGATGGGGCAGCCACAGCTTCTCTGGGCACCCTGTGCCAGCGCCTCAGCACCCTCACAGGGGAGAGCTTCTGCCTAAGAGCTCATCTCCATCTACTCTCTCACAGTTTAAAGCTGTTTCCCCTCGTCCTATCCCTACAGGCCCTTGTTAAATGTCCCTCTCCAAATTTATCGTTTTCTAAAGGCCAACTGTGCTATACACACCTGCAGGAGAAAATTGTTCCTAAGTAACAGGTTTATTCTCACAGCACTCCAGAGAGGCGACTGTAGAGATTCACAAGGGTTAGGAACCTAAATCACAGACCTGAATGGAAGTGCCACTCTTTCTCAAGGCAATGATCACCCCAAACATCCAGGGAGGTTTTCAGAGGGTGCTGGTGTTTTGTCTTCTCCATATCATGCTATGTGCATGGATACATGGAAATTACCAGCAGAGACACAATTGTCAAAGGCAGACTATTACATGTTTTAGTAGGACCTTGGGAGAATTTTTCAATGGGTCCAAGTGCACGATAGCTGAGTTCAGGTCCTTTAACATCATATAGATAGGAAGAGTTTAAATTAAATTAAAAAACCTTTATTATAATGTAATATGATGAGATTTGTGTACCTGATCTGTGCAGCTCCTTTCTGACATCGTGCTGGACTGTTCCTTACTCTCAGATGTGCCTATGTACCTCTGAAAAGTCAATCAGTAAGCATATAGGATGTGACACAGAGATGAATTTCACCTCAATTTAGTCACTGTCCTACCTTCCCATATTTGCTGTCTTTTTCCACTTGTGTAATGGCAACAGTGCTATCTAAGCTTGTGTTGCTCTTGTGCAAGGCCCTGCACTGGGTACAGCAGGGTTCAGGTGAACCATCCCAGCTATTAATGTAACACAAGAAAACATGTCCAAGGAGGATACACCTCCCTGTCAGCCCAGCTCTGACAAGTGCTCTTTGGGCTAGGAATAAGATTCATTGCCCCTCTGAGGATGTTGAAAGAGGGAAGTGATGGGTAAGCAGGACCCCCATCGCATGAAAGAGGCAGGGTGTAATCTGTGCATCTCCATTGAGGTTATCACCACGAGGAGACAAAGTGCAAAGGGGAGACTCTTCTTCAAAGGATGAGTGTTGACAGCACATTCTGTCAGCGTGAGGTCAGTCATCCATTTGGGTCTGAAAACATGAACTTTGGTGGCAGTGCAGCAGTCCAGTAAGGGAAGGTTTCCCATGGAGTTATTTATCTCATGCTTCTCTCCAGCTTTCCTCATAAATTGGGGCATTTATGGCACCTTGTGCACAGAAACAAGCAGCATCCTTCAGCCTAAACCTGAGGCACCTGTAGCTCTCATCCAGCCATCCAAATCACATACAGGGCTAAGCCCTCAAGTGTGTAGCATAGCCATTCCTCCCCACAGAAGATAAGAGCAGTTGGTGAACACAGTGGTGGTGTCCCAAATCTTCGAGCAGTTCTGCTGTAACCTGCTAAAACAATCAGCTGTTTGCCCACACTCCCCCCAAAAAAGCATCCATCAGCAGAGGATGGCTGAAATCTCATCATTGCCTATGCAATGTGCCCTGTGATCCAAATCAATGCATATTTATGCACCTGCGTAAGGCAAATATATATATACGTATTGTCAGAGAACCCAAATCTGCTCACTAATGCTGTTTAAATAGCCCTTTAACCACATCACTTTTCTCCTCGTTAGGATAAGTCCCTAGAGGTGAAAAAGTCCTTCCAAAATGGTTTTCACTCACTCACTCAGTCCAAAGTAAACATGCCTCCGGGACCATTATGTGTATCAGATATCCAAGGCTTTGTTAAGAGCTTGCCTGTTAGGTAAATTCTGCTTCTCTTTCTCCTTGGAAGGAGTAGCTTAAAACTGCTTCTCTTTCTCTTTTGGAAGGAGCAGGTTACAATTAGATAGGTGCACATGAGTATGGCAGGGCACCACCTTGCATGATGGCCAAATAGGAATAACATGATATTTGGAGCAGCACATGCAAGTGACCTAAGTCTCAAGGACACTCATGATCTAATGTAATTCCGGTTATAATACAACACTGGTTTGACTTAAGCTTGGCACTTGCAGTCACATTCAACAGAGATCTCATGGTGGCCAAAAGCCTAACATTATTACCAACAGTCAGTGGGGCCACCATATAGAAAGAGATGAGAGCCCAGAATAACAAGCAGGAGCCTTTGCTATCAATAAATATAGGGGAAATAGCACACCATGGAAAATCATCACGTGCCCACATGTCTGGAGGAGCCCATGGGTTTCAGCCAGCTGGACTTCCATTGTATCTCACCTCCCATCACAACCCCGTCTACTCCTTAAAGGCAAGGTTGGCAAGATCACAACCACTCCAGACCAGCTCATCTAGACCCCATCCACAGCTGACTACAGAGAAGAGGAGCCCTTCCACTGGCTGCACCAAGGTATGGACTGGATATGAAACCAAGAGCTTTTCCCACTGCAGCCATTAGCTGTTCAGCTGATCCAAACTTGTCGGGGAGAATAAAGCAATCGCTTGCTTCAGGTGACAGGAAAAGTAAAGTGAGATCAAATGCCAGCAAGAGCAGAGAATTCAAGCAATGCGAGAGGTGGCCGCATGTCATTTCAGAAGTCACCTTTTGCCTTTGATCTGTGCTTAGGAAGAAGGCACCTCCTGGATCAGATGGTCATTAGAGAAGTGTGCCACCGAAATCCTCCCACCTTGAAGTCTCAAGTGTTTGCTTTCCCCAGGGATCCTCCGCCTACTTCCGCCACCGTGTAAATCATCTATCCTGAGATTTCCTATAGGAAAGCTAATAAATACAGGTTAGGGAGCAGGGACCAGGACCTGAGTCCTCCCATGCGATGGGAGACGAGGCTGCTCTAGCTTTTATATACGCACTGGTAGGTCCCTTAAAGATCAGGGGAGAACTGTTATTAGAGCTATCACACAAACAAAGAAGCCCTGGCCCTGAGGACAGTGCAGTCTAAACACACAAGACAGATGATGGGTGTTGACTTGAAGGAGCTTAAAGATGAAGCCCTCTGAGACAAAGCCACCTCAGTGGCAAAACCATGGATAAATCCCACTTTGCTGAACCCTCTCTCAACAGCTCCTTGGAGCACTGCCTGGGTTTTGCTAACAAAGCATTCGCCTTAGCCTCACACTTGGAGCTAAAAAAACGCTGTGCAGTCTTAACGTGTCAAACATGTGCAGCTCCCTTCTAAAAGCAGAGCTGTACAGCAGGCGTGCATGCAGATATCTGCCAACCCCGGGCATGCAATAAAATAAACCCCTTTGCATTTAGTTTGTTGATCCCTTTGGTGAGTGTTAACGAGAGAAGAACTCAAGGGGAAGAGAGAGCCTAGTCTCAGGTTACCCCATAAATTGGTTAAGGCTGCAGAGAGGATTACAGTCCCAGAGCCATCCTAAAGCACTGAGAGGTCATTACGGCGAAATCAAAGGTAACCATGGGGCTTGGCAGGTAACTGTCAACAGCTACGGGAAAGAGCCAGCGCGGGAAGGAGCTCTGCATCAGGATGAAATCCAGCCACCTCTATTTTCATTTCAGGTGAGGGGTCAAGCAGAAAAGCTATCCCCAGCGGCCTTTATTTACAGGTTTCAAGGGAGCGGCTGATGAAGCATTTAGAGGAAGAAGGATGAACCTACTCGCCCCTCACTCACAGAGACCGGCCTGATGACAGACAGAGGATGCTGTAATGGCACAAGCTGGGAAGATGGCTTTTATGAATGAAATAGCACTGGTTCTAATGAAATCATTAGGACTTGAATGGGGCCAGGATTTCACCTGCGATATCTGCAGGAAGGCCAAGGAAAAGATCTTCCCATTAGGACACTTGCTTATTGCAGTGCAGTGATAATAACAGCAATGTCCCCTAAGTAGATTTGAAAGCCTTTCTTCAGCCTGAGTTTTGTTTGACATTTCTTTGCTCCATCCTACCTAGCAACCAACCTGAATTTCTAGAAACCCACAATATGTGAATGCATTTCTTTTTCGAGACATGTTGACAATTTGCTATAAAAACCTTGCGAGATTTTTGTACTTCTCTGTGTCTCCTGTTGATGAGTGACTAGAGAAGCTATAAATGGGTTTGTGTTGTCAAGTCAGAATAGCTACATCCATGCTGGAAAAATATACCAGGGATGGTTGTGTGGCTCTAAGCTCACATCCACACAACCAGCCAGCACTCCCCATAGCTGACTGGTCCTATGGAAACTGCCCTTTGAGAAGTTTATAGCCTCTGAACCATGCCTAAGCATGGAGAGTGCTGATAACCCCCAAACATGCCTGGTCCACGCTAATAATTTAACAGCATGGACTACTGCAAGTCAATGCCTGGGTCCATGACCTGGCTCTGTTTAATGCAGCAGTGGAAACACAGCCAGTGTGTAGGTACTAAGTATCCAGTGTTCTTCTACCTTGTTATGTTTTAAGGCCTCACAGCTTAAAGCTGATCAGCACAGGAGGCAGAGGGCGATGGCACCTCGCAAGGGCACTGCAAGGCACAGCTCCCTATCCACTCAGACATGGGAAACCTTCTTTCACCTTCCCTCCCCTTTAAAGACCTAAACCCTCCCAGCAGCCAGTTATGCAAGGGTTAACCAGCATGAAATGAATGCGGAGAGACAGTCCGGGACTGTAATCACTTATTATTTTCAGGTAATATGCTTTATCTCTGACTAATCACCTCATCTGGAGAAACACTCACTGCAGACAAGAGTCACCGAGGTTATTTCTGATGATGGGGCTCTACGGGCTACTGGCTGTGAGGTACTGAGGAGAGGCCAAGGAGAGGAACTTCAATTATGGCCTGAACTATGCTCTGGTAGCTGAAAGGCCATTGTTTAATCTACTAGAAATCATCTATTTTAGCAGATAAAGGGATTACTTGGGTTTTCTTTTCCCCAAGAACAGTGTGTTATTCCAACTGCTAATGGAACATTCGGTGTTTAATTAAAGAAAAAGCACAGGGAGAAGCAGCACAGGCATCAACATCACTTCTGGGGAAATTCAAATTGATTGTCACCCTTTGATGCTGCTCAATCACCTCTATCTCACTCACCCTTCCTACAACCCACATTAAATCCTCTGGTTCTCTCCATCATGCATATTTGCCATTTTATTTTAGGGATTCCATCCAAAACTCTGAGGCTCCACAATGTGGATTCACTGCTCTGCAGAAGCCTCCTGGCTTGTAAAGAGCCAGATTACTCATCAAGAGGAGACAATGGAAACTTGAGTTGGATTTTGCCTCCTCTTCTGCATGCTTGGTGCTGGTTGCTGCCTAGCAGGGCTCTGCCTGCCTGGCCCATGAGACTGATGTGATCTCGTAGGTCCAGTGTTTGGAAACTCAAAGTGGCTTCATTGATCAAGGATCAACTTGAAACTGATGCATGCACAAATCTGTTTGCTTCTTTCCCTTCTCAGGTCGCTTGTCTTTGCCGTCTCCATTTTCAGAGAGGTTTGTCCTTTTGTCCCACAGACTAATGACCATAAAGGACAAGTACAAGCCATTCTCGAGTGTCCCACTGTGCTCAGTAAATACAGACCTATTTTCTTATGTCACCCACAGCTTCAACCTACTAACTGCAGACCCAAGGGGTTTGTGAAGGAGGATTAAGAAGTAACAGTTTCCAGAGGTAGGTATCAATTCGGCACATGGAGGTCCACAACTCAGCTGAGAAAATCATAAAACAAATCAAAATGAAACCAACAATCTCATTGCTCCTACCATCAGGTTCTTTATACTCTTCCCTTTACCAGAACTAAGAACAGGGTACCCTGACAGTGATTATCCAGCCAGCAGCCAGTTTCCTCACACAGATGACTGTCCCTTTTGTTCATCCTGCTGCTGACTGCCCCATTTCTGACATGGTCTCACAATCCATAACATCTCATTGCAAAGACCAACTTTTGCTTCATCTTCCTGACCATCCATTTCTTTGCACGCAGAGCGAATACAGGAATCTACTGGGTAGCCTGGTTTTTGCTTCCATGAGTCTTCCATCTTTTCATGACTGTTTCACATGATCTGTGCCCACGTGCTCCAGCTACATCCTCCTCCAGATCCCTGTAGAGGGCTCTTTTGCTGCCCTGTGTGATGAAATCTCTCAGATAAATGGGGCTGTCCACCTTGTCCACCCGGCTGCTACCTCCCTGTGTAGCTCTCATCCTTTCTCCCTTTCCTCCTGCTCTTTGTCTGGCTCACACCAAGGTTTGATACGCATCATTCATCATGGGACACAGCGACCTGACTTGGCTCATCTGATGAACTGGCACCACTGCTGAAGATGTGATCATCCTCAGGCTTTTGATCTCCTTCTCTGCCTTTGACCAAAGTCTTTAGTGACTCTAACTCCATCCTTCACTTTCTATGGGCAGCTCCAGAAGTTACAGTGAATTATCAAATCACCCTGTCTGCTACCAGTCATTGTGCTGAACCAGTTGTTCAGCTTGCTCTTGACCAGGACTGCTGACCTCACCTCTTCATAATGTTTTCTAGCAGCTTCTTACACATATCATATAGCCCTAGGACACTCCACACACCTATTTCAACACACTGGGTCAAATGACTTTGGAATTGTGCAACTGAAGCTCTTCTTGATATCTCAGAACTTGCCAGTGACCAGCCTCTTGCATTGGTGTTGCTACACTGAATCCACCTTCTGAATCTTTCAGCAAGGAACACAGCAAGGAATTTGCTTAGGAATTAGGACACAAAGAATTTGGAAGGTCACTATTGTGTGAATTCACTTATTAGGATCCACTTTTCCTTGTTTAGGGGTGGACTTGGCAGTGGTGTGTTAATGGTTAGACTTGACGATCTTAAATGTCTTTTCCAACCTAGACAATTCTATGATTCTATCTTTCCTTCCCTGATAACACACAATTGCCTGTTTGGGTCAATGACCCATGCTATAGCCCCATCGATCCATTCTCAGCCCCTCAAATTTCTTCTGTCTCCTAACCCTCCCTTTCAGCCTCTGCTAGCAAGATTCTTTTTGTCATCCTGCTCCTGAAGCGTTATAATCTCTCAAACACTGAGAATCATTCATCTCTTGATCAGTCATCTGTAAAACCTCTGCTAACATTTCACCCATCTCTTCAGCCTTGTCCTTTTCTGAAAGCAGGGAGCTCTCCTCAATGTTAACATTGTGGAGGATACACTAATTCTTCTTCCTTAGTGTCGATTACAAAACAAACCATGTTACTTTGGACTTTCACAAGCACATTTTAAAAATGCTGCCTTCCTTTTTAAACCAGTTCTCCTTGGCTGTCCTTGTTATGTGACTTTTGCCCAGCTCTGGGCATGGGTATGTTTTTTCACCTAAGCATTCTGCTTAGCACCAGGCAGGTGGAGAATGTCTTCCAACACTCAGGCTCAGTGGCTACCTGCTTTCTTTCTCACCAAGCCATGTTAAATAAATAATGTTGAGACAGATGATGAGGTTAGGACTTGCAGGAGACCACTGCTCCAGGGGATACTCACTGCTTGTTCTTCCTCTGCTTGCTAATTTTGGTCTTCCTAAATGCCAATCAGGACTTCTCAGCTCTGCTGCATGTTTACTTTGCACTTGCACCTCTTTTTGCACATGTAGAGTCTGTAGAGCCTCATGAAACCCTGCAGGCACTTGCCATATATGCTCCTGGTTAACTTGTCTTTACCAATCTTTGGCATGTGCCAATCAGTCATGAACATCAGTCACTGGGTATATAAATGGTTCACTCCCAAGGTATGGCTTAGGCATGCCTCGACTGGTAGGAAAATCACCTGAAATTCCTCAAAGAACTCAAGCAAATTCTTCCTCACTATCTGCCATAGGAGCCCATGTGTCCATAGCAATGCAGAACCTGCTCCACAGCCCCAGATGGAAGGGCTGATTTCTGAAAGTTGGCCAGGGGTTTCTGTTTACTACTGCGATTCCTGCTGATGCCCCTCTTGTATTTTGTGCCACTGCCTTATAACAAGGTTTTCTCACATGGCCTTGCTGCCTTGTCTGTCCATCTGATTTTCAAAAGACACACTATTATGCTGGTACATTTCTAACTTGCTCATTAGCTGTGAGGTTTTACCTAAACTGATCTCAGATTCCCATTCTTGCTGGCCAAAGCTTCCATTAGCAGCAATCCTTTCCCTGGACCACTTCCCCTGGTCAAACACTGACCTAGTTACAGGTATCAGATAGCATCTACATAGCCAAGAAGACTGAACAGACCTTAAAACCTTTCTTGCCTGTAGCCTTCATGGCTACATGAGACCTGTGGATCTTGGCACATGTTTCTCTGCATCTTTTCAGCACTCTCTCTTGGGTGGGTTTTAGGTTTAGGTGATAACACGTTGCCTAGCCCTTCTAGTAAGAGGCATACTTCCAAGAGTGAGTATCACAGCAGGATCTAGATTACCAACATCACCTGCTTAGCTGGGCAATAAAACATGGACAGAATCAGCACTGAACTTGTCTGTACTGGGCAAAATTAAACACAGTGCAAAGACAGCAAACCAACTGAGGGAAACTTTGAGTCTGGAGCTGGAGTACAGTGCCATGCTCAGGGTAGGACTGCTGGAGGGAAAATGGGAACATAGGACATCACTGTGGACAGCCCATGCGTGTGCAGAAGGACCCATGCTTAGGTTTCTCTTAGAATCCCAGGTTGGAAGGGATCTCAAGGATCATCTGGACCAATCTTTGTGACCTAGACTAGATATCCTGCTTCACTTCAGAGCACTGATTCGTGTTCTGACTTTGCCCTATATCCTCATGCTTCAGCTCTTGCACAGATATTTATGGACTGCAAATTAGTCATCCATATCATTCTCTTTCCATAAGTAATTAAAGAGAGTTCCTTGGGAAGATTCAAGGCATAGCTCCATGTTTTGTGCACAGGTATCTTCTCAGGAACATGGCTCCTACAAGTTTTATTTGATGACCCATAGCACTTGTATTTGACTGGCTAGTAAACAACTTCATCTCTGTTACTTTACCATGCTATTCATGATTTTATAGGCGCCATCATAATTTGATACAGTACCAATATGAATTGTTATAATTCCTTATTCCTTTGCTTCATTCACCCCAAGATCACAAGAAACAGATGATTATTCACATCATTATTGACATTATCAATTTCTGAGCTGTATTCCACCACCTCATCCATCTCAGATGTTTTGCCTAAATGTGTCCTCTGGCTTCTGCATATGGAAATACTCCCTGCCCATTTGCTCCCAGTTCCCATGCAGAGATCGAGGCAAATCAGAGTCAGTGAACTGTCCTCTTCTTTATTTAACACTCCATAGCCCCAGTTTTAGACTCCTACACATTTGGTTGACAATGATTCTTTAACCCCCTGCCCCCATCCCCCAATCCATGACAGAAACAGAATGATGAACCAGCTTCCACAGGATTTCCCTGCAAAGAGACTCAAGGATTCATTTTCCACAGGGACATCCTAAGGTCTCTATTTAACCAGTTATAACCAGTTAATTTGCACTATGTTCTTTGTATACTGTATTTCAAATATCCACCTCCAGGATAGCATCAACCAAATACTTTTGGAAATCAGTTACACCAAGAGTTGCTCACTTACAGGAGAACAACAGCAGATTGATTTGACTAGGCTGATTTTCTATATACCCAGACTCATTTACAGTGATTTCATTGCCTTCCTTTAAGAATCAAGTGATGTACCCGCTGTGTCTTGCCTTTAACACTGACAGTCTAAGCATTACCCAAATCACCTGCCCCATCCTTTAACATAATGAGTCACTACCATCTTTCTTAGTCCTCTAAAATCTTTCTAGTGTCCCAAAACAAAAAGTCAGCATCAATGGCCCACATGGCATGGTCCTGGTTCCAGGAGTTCTGAAACTCTTGGCTGTGAATAACCAGGACTGGCTGATCATAAAACATTTAACTTATGCGATTGGTATTTAACATAATCTCTCCTCACTAATGGAGCCCAAAATGCCCTTTCACCAGCACCCAAAACAAACACATCATCTGATTTTCTCCTCAGACAAACATGGAAAAGAGATATTAATTTAATGCTCTTCCATTTCCTTGTGGTGGAGGTGACGGCAGCTCCTGCCTTTATCTACTCATAGTTTTGATAGGTTTTACTTTAGATAACCATAAACTTATCTTTATGTTTGGCCACTTCCATTACTCATTCCAGGGCAGAGGTGGCCTATTCAGATGAACTAAGAGCTCAAGATACTGGCCTTGTTTACCTTATTCTATAGACACTTACCTTACTCTATAGGAGTAGGTAACATCAAGGTCCATTTCAAAATCACATTTTGCACCAAAACCATGCAAAAAGCACAAAGATGTTGCTTTATTTCAGGTCAGCTTCTAGCTTTAAGCAGGAAGGATCAGACTCCTTGCTTAATACTCCTCCCAGAAAAGACGCGATCCAATAGTACCAAATCAATCACACCTCACCATCAGGTGGATATTTTTACTGTTGCAAACATAAAATGAGGAAGGATTAAATCTGTAGGATCAGAGTGGGGAATTTTAAGTACTTTTTATGGATCTTAAGACCAAGGAGAGACAGAGAGCTCCTGCAAACATTTCCAAACACCTGGAACGTGTGCTTAATCCACTTGCAAACAGTTGACATCCTTATTTCTCCCACCAGGCTCCTATTCTCCTTTCAAAACCAAAAGACAGGCTTCTTTCCCAGTGTTGGTAAAACCTTTTCTGATAAACACAGTTACTGAAGCCTGGCCAAATCCATCCCACAGGCCCTGAAATTCCTGCTTGTAACTGTCTCACTCCCAAGGTGTCTCTTTAATCCCACTTTTATAAGGGGCACAGCTCTGGGTAGCTTACAGAGGTTCTAAACAATGAAGCTTTTACCAAACTTCAGCTAATCGGTGGCTAACAAGCTCTCATTCGGGAAGGGGGGACAGGCCCAAGCTAAAACTAACCTGAGGGAGTGAAAAAGGAGAAAAGGATTGGGGAGAGGGTGTTCCTCTTAACCTGGATCCATGCCCTAGACCATAGACACAGCAGCCGCGAGTGGACACAGAGCAGAACTGCTTTTAGTGATGGTGTTCACTCATGACAGCCCAAAGTGATGGCGTAACTACAGCTTGTGTTAAACTGTGATTTATTCCTTGTTGATTTACTCCAGGGGTTCCATCATGACCAGCACCACATAAGCACACCAGGAAAATATCTGCTATTCCAAAATGTTCACTCTCGGTCTGCAGCCGGCAGTGTTTTTACAGAAACCAGGAAACAGAAACCAAACCAAACCAAGACTTTTGTCATCAGCCTGAAAATCATGGAATGAAGACACCTCTCCAGGAAATGTGGTAGGGGCTTAAAAAAGATTTGAAAGCCTCTGATCTTATCATAAGGTAAGTTGGCAAAATTTGATCGCCAGAACTTCAGTCCAATAGATGACTAGCTACAGGGAGGAAGAAATACACATTATTCTCCTTAGGTAAGGGAGAATTACTTCAACCTGTATACACATACACAAAACACCCTTCCCAAATCCGTGGCAGTGAAATGTCTATTGCACACCATCAGACATTCTCCAGTACCCATTTTCAGGACAAATCAGAGGTTGAGTGAAAAAAGAGCACTCCAAGGGAAAAGATAATTCCCCTATCTCTTCCCTGAGGATGGAGAACTTATTCTCAATTTCATTGATTACTCTGGAGAAAGATATAAGAGATCTTTATGTGCAGATTGTATGTGGGCCATAAAGTAACTGCCTTCCTTCTTGCAAGCCCTGGGGAAAAAGTGAGGCTTCTATTGCAAATGCAGCCAAAACAAATCAAACCTGTGAGTCCTGCTTCACTGCAGCAATTCGGAGCCATGGAAGGGATCCTGGTCTCTCTTTCCTACTGGTAAAGTGAAGAGCAGCCAATATGGGCTATTATGTCTCAGTCCTCTAATACATTCCCTGCTCCTAGACTTCAGCATCCTCAGGAAATGGAGAGAGCCCAAAGTGGGTGCAGGGATCAGCTCCCACTACAAGGCTGGGTGCTCAGGTTTGAAGCATTTTCAGGTTTCTGTGTTCAGCTGTACACACCTGAGATTCACAACAGGAAAGTAAAGCCTGTACCTACACGTTCAGAGGAGCAGGGCTTAGAGGCAAAGCCAGTGTCTTCTTAGCTTCTTAGGGGAAAAGCACTTGCTGCATGCCTGACAAGGAGAAGCCCAACACCAAAGGGAATGGTGTGGCTAGCACAGGGCAAGGATGGGGAGGACCTTGCTTTCCTGCAGCGCTTTTCCTTGGGAAACCTTCAAACACTTCCCAAGGCAGCTGGCTAGAGAGGTTTACACATAATCACAGCTGGATGGGGATATGGTTTCATCCTGATTCCCAGGTGCCATGGACTTCTCTACCCAGGAGACGCCACTGTCACACTATTAATGCCAATGCTAATGAATGTCCCCAGGTTCATCTCTCACCGCATTGCTCAAGCCTGAATCTGTCCACAGTGATGGGCAGCAGCCCGAAACCCTTACCTGGACACCAATTTCAGTTCTGTGTCTCAGCACTTCTCTTCTCAGTGCAGTTCTGAAAGCCAAACGTCTCCCAAAGCTCTCTGCAAGAAAGCGGCATTTAGAGAGCAGGGAGGCAGAGTGCTGGATCTCTTCATGCTGCTCTCCTCTTACCTTGGCAGAGGAGAACAGCAACAGGTTTGTACTGAGAGCTGCTAATGTTTTGAGGCAACGCTGCATGTTGCTTGCAGGATAAATGCTTTAAGAGAAATAAGCACTTTTACAGCCGACACACCATCAAAGCTTTATTCTCTCCACTCTTTAAATTAAGGGTTGGTTTGTGCATCTGTGCCATCCCAGCTGTGTAATAACCTCTCTAAAGCTATTTTTGTTTCATGTTCCTTACTATTTGGTAAAGTAAGCGGGAGTTTTCTGAGGACACGCGTTTTTATTAGAGCTAATTCAGCGCTATTTTCTCCCCCATTTCCTTTGTTGGAAGCGGAAAAACGAACTCAAGGAAGCTCGAAGGCAGCGCACCGAGCCTCTGAAGGATCGTCATGGCCTGGCTGTTCCTCTAGATGGCTCTGCCTTTGCCTAAAATGCATCAAATCCCCGCGGAAAATCGCAATTTCGACCCATGCCGCGGTACAAGCGGCTGCTCCTTTCCCTCCTGCAACGATCGCGGGGGGTTTGGAGCAAACGGATAAACGCAGATTTGTTGTGATTTTACAGAGTAACACTTTCGGTTTAGCTCTTCAAACACAGAGTGAAGCTGCTATTAGTAAATCTACCCGTTTCTAGTCCTTTAGCTGCCGTTTCTGGCTGGGATTTCCCCATCAACTCCCTGCTTTAGATGCCTGTTATCCGGTCAAACTTCAAATCAGCATTTTCCAGTGTGATCTTTCTCTAAAGGGGAGCGGCACTGCTCTATATTGATTTTATTATAAATAACAAGGCAAAGGAAGCCGAGAAGGGAAAAAGCACCTTGCGAAGCATAATGGAAAGTTTTCTCCTGCTGTTCCGGCAATCCGAATACGCATGGTAAGCTCTTTTTCCCAAAGAGGCAAAATAAATTCAGCAGCAGTGACAGAAACAAAATAACAATAGAAAAAAACTAAATAAACAAAACGCCACATAAATTGAAACAAAAAATCCCGAACACCTCCCCTTTCCATTGAAGGAGGCAGCACAAAATCACAATTCATTATCACACTCGCTTTAAAGAGATTCTCCGTCTCCAAACTCTCTGTCCACTTGTTTTCAAACGAAATATAACAGTGAAAAGCGTCCTGTTATTACTTCTCTGCTTAGAACACACGAGGGATGAGCATTTGGCGCTGCAGGTAGCCCTGGAAAGCTACCGTGATTCAGCTCCACTGATTTACATGTGCGTTTATAACTCTTTTATCGAAGGCGTAAACGGCAAAGGCACTTCCCAGACGCTCCCCTCTCCCCAAAATTCCTGATGTCGGACCCAGACCCCCGGTGTTCTCAGCAGTGGGGAGAGACTTCGCATCTGCACCTGGAAGGGGGATTTTTAGGCATTTTACCAGCAAAAAACTAAACAGTAACCCCGTTTAAGACGCGGGATTTACATCTTCTTAGCGACTGATAAAGATTCCAAATTCTCCCTCACCATTGACCGTATTTCTCTTGTTGTACGTGTGAGTCCGATCGTGTGCTTTACCCCGGACGAGAAGGATTTGTCGGATTTGCCCCATAGAAATCTCGGGTGCCGGGATTGTTACGAATACCGGCAGCTTTTTCTCATCAAAAGGATGCGTTTTCCCTCAAGCTCCCCCGAAGAATGAAGAAAAAAATCAACTTTTATTCATTAAATCAGTCCCGGCACTGCCAGCCCGCTCCTCCAGCACCACGAGCAAACACGCCGGTGTTGTTTGTTTGTTTAATTTCGCGCAATTCCTTATCCAAAGCTCATTAACTGCGATCTCAGCCCTGGCTTTTATGGGACGGGCGGCAAAATTACACATAAATAGCAGCAGTTTAAGCGAATTTCACCCTTCGCGTTCCCATCGGGGCAACCGCAGCGATGCTAATCTCCCCCTAGACCTCAACTTTCGGGGCCGGTTTCTGGGCCGAAGGGATCAAGGACGAGCTTTGGGAGAGGGGGAGCGGGACAGCGTGGAGAGACGCCCGGGACAGGATGGGACCGAGGGGACACACACACACACACGCTCCAGCCGGGGCCGGGGGTCGGGCTCGGGGATGCTGCCCCCGCGCAGCCGGGAGCCAAATCCCTGGCGCCTCCCTCAGCTGCCCCCCCGCCGGTCCCTCCCCCATCGCCACTTTTGGGGCCCGGCCTTGCCCCCCTCCGCCTCCCTCCTCAGCGCGGAGCCGTGCTACTGGCTGCTTCCTG
>JAOEHY010032834.1:0-27925 GCA_025447955.1 Psilopsiagon aurifrons
GGGAGCTATAGCTTCACATCCCATCACCTACATGGCTAAGCAAGCACTGTGCTGGGGGAACCAGATACTTGTCCAAGAGCCTGAGGGGTGAGCTGGATGGATTGTACTCAGGAAAGCCAAATGGAAAACATTTCTGAGTAACAGAGGAGAAAAGAGACCTTCCCTCCAAACAGTCTGAATCACAGCATCCCTCAGCTCCCCTGGAGGAGAGGCTGCAGGGACACTGGGCTTGGCTGGGTAGCTGTGACGGAGATCCCTGACAATATATGGCCAGTCTAAACCACGGGATATCTTGTCCTTTTAAGGTGGGCCAAGAGCAAGCATCTGTGCAGCAGCAGCAGTACAGTCCCAGCCTGCCATCAATAGCCCCTGGTGTCACTGAAAAAACAGGGGCTTCTGTGCCATACCAACTGGCTGTGCAGATGCCCAGGCACCCACTCCAAGAGGATACAATCCATTCGGTTGTTCCCCTTCACGGCATCATGGAAACAAGAAGGAACAGTAGTGACCAGAGGAAGAAAAGCCATGAAACCATGCGGGCTGCTCTGCTTGCTGGCAATTGGCGCCTGCAGCTGTCGGGGAGGGAGGGAGGGAAGGAAGAAGGGAGGGCCTGTCCCTGTCCTCATCCTGGTCCCTCGCCCTGATGGCCAGCAGCTTCAGACCCAGGACTCAAAGGGCAGGTTTAAAGTGAGTCTCCGGTGGGAGAAACAAGAAACGTTTCACCTCCTTCATGCTTGCTCTTCACATGCAGCCAGAGCTGTGCGTGTGCAGTAGGATGAGTTGAGCTGGGATTAGAGAGGCAGGACAAATCATACTGAGGAAGATACAGAAAATCTCTTGTGCTAGCACCCTGTTTCTTGTGTGGCACCCTGGTTGCAATCCTCTTCCTCCAGGATGGATTTCGAGAGAGCTTCACAGAGGGCCTGAATGCACATGTGATTTTACAAAAACGGTTCTGGAAACAGGGTAGTCCAAACCAATAGAAGACTCTCCTTTTGGAGTAGCTATGTCCCACATGGTGTTTCAACACTGTAACTGCATCCACATGCAAGCAAATTTCCTGGCACAGGCAAGCCCAAAGGGGAGAGCATGGGGTTGCTTACCACAGAGCCCCCAACACATCCCTTACATCCCAACTGCACTGTGTTTGTAGGAGGTGCCAGACCACTGTGCTTGGAGTCTGTACCAGGTAGCATGCCAAAGCACTTTACACCTTGCAAAGTAATGCAGTAAAACGATGCACAACTTGAGAAGAGTAGAAATTACAGGGATTAAAACTCATTTCCTGGTGTTAATGCTGTCAACCACCATGATTTTATCATAAGCCCTGTAAAAATCTGATGGTATTACATTACTGCACAAAAATCTAAAACTTCTAGATTTCAGTGTTGTGGAGAAAGGACAGAAACATTCCATGCTCAACAGAATACAAAAAGCAAATGGAAGTGAACAGATTAATTTTAAAGCCTCCAGCTTTTAAGGACAATGATCATCTCAGATGCTCAACCTGTAATTTCTTAACACACACCAATAGCAAGACAGTGTCTCATCTTTATGCAGCACATTTTGTACCCTGGAATATACAACTTCCAAAACTGAAACTTTTTTTTCATTTTTTACAGAGGGAAAAGAATCACTGCATCTCGGCACATTTTAGTGTTTTAGTTAAAAGCCAGCACAGCTGCACTTTAATGCTACTTAGAGATGAGAACCTCCACCACATTACCAAACTCATTTTAAGCAGAAGGAGATTCAACATGCAAATACTTTGCAGAGAGAATGATTCAAGAGTTTGCAGCTCTTCTCACTGCTGTTTTCCAGGGAGCATGACTTGCTGACAGGATTAACTACTGCCAGGCTCACGAAGCTGGGAGACAGCTGCCACATGGCAGCCATTTACTACAAAGCTCCACTCCTCTAAAGTTAGGAGAGGCAGACTATTTCATCTGTGTTATCAGCAGGGTTCCTCTGCTCCACAGGCTTTAGTGACTAGGCTTTTTCTAAACAAACACCTCCTTTTCTCTCCCACCTTGTTAACATCATTACCTTCCTGTCTTCTGTTTCTGGCCAGCACAGGAACTATTCCCCCATCACACTCCCCAAGCAACAACAGCAACAAAAATCTACAATCAAGACAATCTAAAATACTCAGAAACACACATATCCCCCGAAATAGATTTTTTTAATTATTTTTAGCTTAAAATTTTAAGAGGGAAAACCACATGCCACAAGCAGGAAAGACAGTTGCGTTGGAGCAAAGGGATTCAGAAGCATGCTGTACAACCCTTACTCTCCCATCCACTGACATTTGTGATGCCAGCCTCCAACTGCAATATCCAAAGCAGTTACACAGCCCTTTCATGAACAAGGTAACCTGTAGCAAGTCTTCCCAGCTTGTATCTCCACACCAAGCAGACTCTCTGCAGACCCATAAGCCAAAGCCAACCGCTGCCTGCACCTGATGAGGCGCAAACAGGTCTCAAGTCAAACACCTCCTACAGTCTGCCAGGGATCAGGAACTGATACACACTACCTACATCATCTCCTTGTGATATTCAGCATATATGACCATCGGTTGCTATTCTCCTCTTATTTTCAACCAGAGTTAAAAGATACAAGCTAGAAGTTTAATTTTACCTGGGGTAATATCTCTCTATCTGCTACAGATATATATAGACACTAGAGTACAACAAATCACTCAAACTGAGGTGTATTGCTTCCTCTAGGTAAAGGGAGAACTCAGCCTTAGAAAAACGTCTCTCTCCCATCACTGATCATCAAGCTGTCACTGATGATCAGTCTCGTGAGCATGCCCACCGGCTTATACCAGCTGGACATGTAGCCTTCAGGTTTGTTTGCAGAGCTCTGAACTCTGAAATACAAAGTTCTGTCTTGGTTTTAGTTAGGTAAATTAATTACAGCAGCAGATGGTGCTGGCAAACCTCTCCAAGTTGAGATCCTCACAGGAAAGCCACTAGGAAAATTTCACACAGCAATGCTACTTGCCCGTGGTATTCTTCAGTACGAGTTTTCTTTCTATTTTGAAGAACACACAGTGAAACTAACCTGTGGGAGGTGCTTCCTGCACACTTGACAAAATGAAACAGCATCTGTTAGTTTTCATAGACTGCAACATGCGTGCAAAAAGACGGGGTATAAGAATCCGTTTCAGCTGCCTCTCATGGAATTCAGAAGCACCTCAGCTTTATCAGATGAGCAGAAGAAGCCTCAGAAATTACACATCTCTATCTGTCTTCAGAAAAGATGTATTTGCAAAACAAGAACTGCATACACACAAACATACACACAGATCCCCCTTCATCCACAACCATATCCAGCTGCTGACCTTCCATGTTTCTCATAGCGTAGCCTCTGCTCTGGGACTTTAAAGCCTAGCAGGCATTTCTAAAGGATTTTACAAAGTATACAGGCCCAGCCTTGTAAAAGCTCATAAGGAATCCACGGAGGTCATCGTGGATCTTGGACAGTCTGCAAACAGCATAATCCACGTGCTGGGGAGGTAAGGAATGACCAAAGTCAGGCAGATAGGCCTGAAGACTTCTGCAGTGACTGGCTCCGCCAACAATGCTGTAAACCCTGGAGGAAATGCCTGCTGATCTTCAAAGCCCGTCAGAAGGAACAGCCTTAAGTTTCCTGAACATGAGCATTCTGGTTGTGAGGCCACAATATTCTTATGCACGCAGAGAGAAATATAAAGACAAAGCAAACAACAAAAAAAATTACAATCTACTAATGTTAATAACTGTAAGTAACCAGCGAGACTGACCCTCTACTCTGCAACGAGCTGTCGGATCCATCCAGCAAAGTTTTGATGCTCTTCGGCACAACAGCCACACGGATCAAGCAGCAGCTTACAATCTCTGCAGCTTTCCTTTTTCTAGTCCAGGCAGTACTCCACACGTGTAGACTCCTGGAACTCAACACTCAGTCGTTCGGACTAGGAGGGGATGCTACAACCAGTAGGTGTGCAAGGTGTCCACCGTAACTATATCAAGACCATTGCAATGTGTGCTGCACTGCCGGCAGAATTTTAGGTACAGCCTTCAGTCGCCTGACGGGCTGCACAGGCGATCATGAGTAAAGGGGAGTCTGGACACCTGCACACTGCAAAGAATTGCAGGAAGTTTATTTCAGGAACGCTGGGGAAAAAAAACAAAAAACAAAAACAAAACAGACAAAATTGTGAACAGGTTTCTTCAGTAAATGAAGCTTCAAGTTGCTACTTCTCCAGCCAAAATGTCTGCTGCTAGTCCAAAACCACCCTCCTCTTCCAAAATACCAATTCCACCGCTAGCGCTTCACACATTGCCATCAAACACGATACAAACAATTCTTCCCACAGTTCATGTATGAAAAGGCAAACTCATTTCCTTCTGCTGACTCCCACTGACATGTAATATACCATAAAGTTAGCCTTAAACAAAGTCATATGATTTATGCGTAGGTTCAACCCAACCCTGGGTAAAACACTAGTTGCAAGTTGCATAGAGAAAAATGAATGACGACAAAAAAACAACCAAGAGGCCTGTGCATCGACACCCACCCACCCCAGTTTCGGCAGCAGGACAGCAAAAGTTTGCCAGGGGGACCTTGACTAATCACTTTCATATATGCCCACATAGTGAAGCAACACTGAAGTATTATAATCAGACCTATGATACTGAAATTCATGTTCTTTTGAGGAGTGGTATTTCCATGTGAACATTTTTTCAGTCATATATACATACACACCCACACAGGCACTTTCTTTTAATCCTAAAAATGGAATCACCTTGCTTTACAGTTTTAAACCAGTACATACAATATACATCTATACACACACATATATTTTATATATACACATTTACATCAACCTTGCTCAGGTTATGTAGAATCTACTCTATGACTAGAGGTGAACAAGACCTGAGGTGCTTTAGAACAGCCACAAAAGGACAAATAATTAAAAAAGGATAAATTGGTTATTGTTCTTTGATCATGTTACAGTCCTCTAAAGGAACAAGGTATTTTTACCCAACTGACAGATCCCATCCTCTGAACTTCATATAAAAAATTACGCTCTTTCAGAGCAAAAGGAAAGGATAAAGTAAAACCTTTACACCAGAAGTCATACTTTCACTCAGGTACTAAATAGCAGGAGCTATCTTCCATTTCCAGTTCAGACATTATTGCTTTGTAGCAAGTTTTATATGCTTTATGGAGCTCAACCATTCAATATAAAGAGAATCAAGAAAAGAATTCAAGGAATAGGTAGCTGTCTCACCTGTAGAGCAAACAAGCATGTATTTAAATGAGTTAAAACATGAAACTAAAAGGAAAAAGCAAGGAAAACCACCAGCTAAATAAATTATTTCTCACTGTAAGGTGAAAACTCTTCTTAATCTACCCACTCATTTCACACATGGTAATGTGCAACTATCATTTGATCAAAAATTAGAAGAGTTACCACCAGATTTGTTTCACTCATTCCTTCATCTAGACTTCAAATGGGAGTTTCTAAAGCTTGAAGATTTCACCATCCCTACTTACTGCCACCTGAAGACAGAAACTGGCCTCTTCCCCACCTATTAGTGTCCAGCATGCCATGAAGGCTATGGAGGTAGGCACTCTCATGAACAGAAATGGCAGCAGCACCATGTTCAGTATTATTTCACACCAAACTTGAAACATTATTCAATACAGATGTGACATAAAAATATGAAAGCTGACAAATTCAAAGGTTTCTCAGCAAATACACTCCTTTAGAACTTCCTAAAATCTCTAAACATGGATAATTTCTGGAGTAATGAGGACTTCAAAATAGCAGTAAAGGAGCCCCCTGAAGGGTGGGGTAATTGGGAGGGTTATCATACCCCTGGGGGAAGTCACAGGCTCTATCTTGGCAGTGTTCATTCCTTCATATACCCAGGGGACTGATTAGTTCATGATAAGCAATTAGGCACCCTAGGGAGGACGGTTAACCGTCTTACCAAAACAAAAAGGCAGCACAAATGTAAGTCTCACTAGATTAAAGAAACACTATCTGCAGAACAGCAAATTTGTGTTTGTTCCCTTCTACTGGAACTAGCAAATATTACATTTTGCCTACATATGGCACACACAGATCTCAGAATCCCAAATTTGAGCACGTACTTGCTGCTAAATTGGTAACAAATGCTCTGAAGCATTTTCTTTCCCAAGACACCAGTGCTGTGATGCAGGAAAAAAGGAGGAGGGACAGACAGGAGGAATACAGTAAATAATGATTAGACGATTCAAACTGGCACTCAATCTCATTCATTTAAGTTCTCTTCCTCATTGTTAAAACGGTCCCTAACCAGGGGATCAGCTGCAGAAAGAGGGACCTGGAAAGGCTATCTACAACTGAATGTTGGTTACATTTCAGTACCAAACTCCCAGTCAGCAGTAGCACCACCATTACACACCCTGCTCTTAAAAAAGCTCTGGGAAGCTCCTGCCTGCTGTGAGGCTTGCAGTAAGGCACCTATGTGTATCGCAGTCGTACTCACATTAAACATTATCTCCGGTGAAGCAGAAAGATGAATTCACCTTTTGCTTGCCAACTGATGTAAAAGCTCCAGCACACACCAGAGCTGCCGATGGTGCTATTTCTGACTAACATCAGGCCCAACGTATTTCAAAGTACTTCGACGGCTTAATATACGAAGGAATGCTTTTCAGTTAGACGACCCCCTGTTCTTTTCTTTCCTTTTATCTTTTCTTAACAGTTTGCCATCCAGTGATAGGAGGGAACCCCAGCTGCATAGCCTGAGCTTTTATCTTCTGCTGACCATGCAACAACACAAAGCTCAGTGCTGGATTTCCTGCTGCTTGCCGAAAGAGGCTGTTCAGCTTGTTTAAATATTACTTGCCTTGGGAGCTTTGGAGTTGTGCCCAAGCACTGTACTGTATCTTCCCAGCATCCATTTCAGCATGTACTTTAAAGGTCTTTAGGTTCGATGTACTATGCTCTCCCTTGCTACGGGAGGAGCCTGATGCCTCTGGAAGAACCAAAAAGAAAACCCACCAGACTCCTCCCTCTCTCCCCATCTCCCCATTAATCCCTGTGCCTCATTCCATTACATAGCTAACAGAAGTCCCTCTTCACCCGAAAACCATGAAAACATATTTAGTCCAGTAAACGGAACCAACTGCAAGCAAGGAAAAGACATTCTGGTACAAAAGGCTCCAGCTGGGAAGAAATCAGATGCTGTGTATCACGTACAGCAAGCTACCAGTGCTCAGTGACCAAACTGAGAAAGTACAGTAGCAAAAGCAGGCTTTTAAGATGACGAAGGTGCAGCAGCCTCTTGCCATGCTAAATTAGGGCAGGATCCACAATGGATTTTAGAAGAAAACAACCTCAAAACACAAATTCCCTGAATTTGCAAACTTAACATCAGGGCACTTTCTTTTCTTGTTCAGAGCACTTATGAAAATAAAACGCTGCTTTTACAAAAGCAGAAAGGATATTCTACCACTTACAAATTCTTTCAGAAGCTCTCCTCAATTACCATGTCACCAGAGGCTGAGCTCTGGCTACAAGGTCAGCAGGGAGATAACCTTGGCCAATAGAAATGATCTGCATCAGCCAAAGGCAGCGCCAGGCGGCCACCCATTAAGCAGCCGGGCAGGCCTCACTGTTAACCTGTTTGCAGCCGATAACAGCTGATACGGATGGAGAAGGAGGAGATAAAAATCCAGATTCACAACCTATTTGTAAAAGTTGTGGAACAGCAGTCTGAATAAAGAAAATCTTAGTGAACACTGGCTGTGAGAACTGCCCTGTAAAAAGATGTCTGTCATATTCCACGGCGGCAGAGATGCAGAAATACATGCACCCCCACAAGCTGACGCAGAATCGCAGTCACAAGGGAACTGAAGGCCAGAACTGAAATCCTGGGTTTAATCCATTCTGCTTCGCCTCAGCCTGCGGTGTACAGACTGATTCAACCTGATGTAAGCCATGGCTGTCATTCAGAAGGACAGGCTGGCAGTCCTCACTTCACCCCACAGCTCCGGACACAGTTCCCCCTCCAGCCTTGCACCAGTCCTGGTGTTTGAACACCTACACAGTGATCTGGCATCACAGAACTGATCTGGTTTAAGTTTGTTGGGGCTTGTTTTGCTTTTCACTTAAAAATGTATGTACATACAGTTTCATCAACAGCCTTCACACAGGGGAGCTGAGACATCGTCAAATTACACCCTCTATTTGAGTGAGGGATGAGAGACCTGAGCAAGAATGTTGCTGGTAACTCTACTCCCGCGGTGCTGCAGTACCAGTGAAAGATGAAAAGATGTAGTGGAACGTACCCACAGCCGGCTCCATCTCCTGACTCCCTCCTCCTGCTCCCCGTCGCTCCCTTCTCTCCAGCTCAGAGCTTGCTTGCCACCCCTCTGCCATAAAGAACACTCCTATCATTTAAAAGTCAACCTGAAGTTTAGTTCTTCAATTAAACCCATTTATGTGAATGTAAGTTCACAATAATATAAACTACAACAAGCAGAATGTCTGCACTGCACCTCTCCCATAGTATCCCTGGAGGAGTTCAAGAGAGCAAGAGCAGTCCCAGACAATGAATGCTTACTGCTCACTTATCCAGTTTTCCTAGATCAAGGACCGTGTGTACCTTTTGCGCAGTGCTAAGCACAATACAAAACACCAGTCCAAGCTATCCCTCTTCCCTCCCTGCCTCCCTCACTCTTTACACAAGCATCATTTTCAACTTTTTTGTCTGTCTGCAAACATTTGCATATACCCCTTTCCCCATGCACAGAGACAAAATTTATCCCTCCAACACAACTCATGCTTCATTAAGTCACATCAGTAACAGTGCTGACGCAGTCTGCCACCATGTGCCACCACATGTACCAACCACAGCTCCAGAGTCCCTGGTAAGTAGGGCAAGCAGCTCACCTGGAGTGCTCAGGTACTTCAGAAACAATATTTACAAACCTTGGGCCCTTGAACTTAACAGAGCGCACAGTGGGAATGGCACACATGCTCCTGCACGGGAGGCTGACCCTCTCCAGAGGGCAGCCCTTATTGTAAAATGCATCACTTTAAGGGGACAGGATGAGACACAAGTGGAGAAAAGAAACCAAAGCTGCAGTGGGAAAGGACGTGTTGCCTGGCTGCATGTCCTCAGGCGCTGCTAGCTCACGTTGCTTGAACCATCTGATCGCTCAAAGCTAAACATGGAATGTAGGTAGCAAGTCATAACACTGCGCAGGGCCGGAGATGTGACCCATCAGCTGTTTCTGCATTATAATTACTGCACTGGGGCACAGCAGGACCAAAAGTTTGCCTGGGCAGACTTCTGCAACGTTTTGGCTTGTTAAAAATGACAGGAAAGGCCAGACCCTGCTTCCAGCTTTGTGATTACACTCGCTTTCCCGCAGGCCAGTCTTTCCCTGTTTAAAATCCTCAATCCGCAAGAAAAGCAGAAGGCCCAGAACTATTGCACTTTTTTCAAAGCAGCATAAAGCAGTCGGATTTCATAGGGCTGCGATTGCTGGCTCCCCCCTCCACAAGATAGAAAGGAGTTTCCAACAAAGACACAACAAAACAGCACTCCTGAACCACCATTCTCCGCACTTCTATGGTGGTCTTGGTCATTTCCCCTTTAGGCTACTTCTGCTCCCAGGCTTTCTCTTGCTCTCTTTTTACTTTTGAAGTTTCTGCTACCAATAAAGAAAACCATATTGCAATACCATCATTTCCTCGTATTATGATATTCTCTAGTGAGCTGATTAATTCTCAGAGTGATCCTGACCCTCAGCTCCCACTGGGCCTCAAGTGATGCAAATGGTCTCTTTCAGCTCTTCCTCCATTTTATTTTTGCTCTAACATGCACCAAGTACAAGTACAGTACTACGTGTTGCAACTCTGGGCTTAAAATGCAAACATCCTCACTGGCAGAGCTGGAAAGGCACACTTCACTTCTAGGCACTCTGATTGCTCCTCTAACATGTTCAGAATTAAGCAAAGCTCAAAGAGGACAAGTCAGTAAGGAAATAATTTAAGCCAGTGTATATTCAACATGTCTTACTGCTCTAGCATTGCACTGTAAGCAAAGCTTAAGTTATTAAGAGCACAGTTTATTTGGCAGTGTGACATTAATTTTAGTGCAACAGGTCAATGGAGATATGACAAAAAATGCAAATGGACAGCACAAAATCCTGCAGCAGTGCACAGCCACAGCTTTTCTTTTGCATGAGATGGAGCAGGCAATGCAAATCTGTATAGCAGAGCCACTTTCCAAATGACTCCCTTTAAGAGACCATGAGCATTTGCAGGATGGAGAGGTGCTTTCAGGAGATCCTTCAGAGCTACTTCAAGCTTCCTGTTTGACACCACGTGGACTCCCCCTGGCCTCCACCCATCCCTCAACCAAACTGAATAGAAGTCTAGCTCTTTTAGCACATTTCCAGACAAAGATGCACTCATACCAAAATTGCTGTAAGGGCTGAATACAAAAGGGATAAACCCCAAACTTCAATACAAAAGGGATAGCCCCCAAACTTCAACACAAAAGGGGTAACCCCAAACTTCAAAGATGGTAATTTTCTGCAAGAGCAGAGAAATACAGGGATGCTAGGTGGTTAATGGGAACGCAGGTGGAAGGGAAGACATCAGTAAGCTATGAACAAGCCTGCAGGTCAGAAAAGCACACTGAAGGCTAATATTAGACCAAAACTTCTGATAGCAGAAGAGCATCCATCTCCAAGAAACCACTTCCTATCTTATTCTCCCCATCCCCTCCCCAGTAGTCTTCTCCCTAATGTAATTCAGAACAGCCAGGCAACTGATCTCTTACCATACATCAGAGGAATTGGCTAACATAATGTCACCCGGCCCACCACATGAACAAAAACCACCAACGAATCCAGCTGGTGGTTAACTGCAAATTCCTGCTTTACTCATGGCATTACACTGGTGAGGGCTCCCTCACCTTTGCACATCCACTGCCCTCCTAGAAACACCCTCTGCTCAAACTCAGATTTACAATAACATGTACAGATATTCTACACATCTGCTTCCACCTGGTGGATTACGAGAGATGGAGACTGCAGCTTTTTCAAAACAAACACCTAAACCCACCTCTAAAATTAGCTGAATAGTAAATCTGCAGACAAGAGCAGAGGGGAAGAGTGATTTGGCTTGGGGCGGGGAGGGGAAAGCTTGGAAGAAATGGAACAGGGATTACTAAACTGTTTAATCCACTTTGAAATTCAGGTTTTTCTCTCTTGAAAAACAAACCAAGGCAGGATTTTCCTTTCATTTTGAGAAGTCTGTTGAAATTCAGGGGGACAGAGCTATTCAATACTGCTCTGGGGTGCTTAACAGGAATAAATTATTTCAATCAAATGTCTTCCTCAAAGAACTAAAAATACTCTTTCCACAGTCTCCCCTTCCATGATGAAGAAAAAAAGGCAGTTTTTAAATGCATATTAAAATACACATTATATACACACACTGTGTATAATCAAAACAAAAGCCTAAAGTAATTCATTAATTACTACCCATAACTTAGGATTTAATACTTCAGCAAAGCAAATGAGAACTGTCAGGGAGTATCCTGAGACACTCACTGTTGTACAAACTTTCAGGTCTGGTTTCTATACGTTTCCTTGCTGTGATACCTGCAAATGCAGCTTTGCAGTAACTTCCAGTTCCATTTTCACATGTGTATTTTTAAAGACAGCAGCCGCCTTTGCCCTGTGTACACAGCATCAGGGGTATTTCGCTCTCTGCGGCCCAAGTTCCCAGAAAAGCCAGCTCCAGAGATCCCAGGTGTGGCACATTCTTTTTTGCTCTAGATACTCCTCCTGACTGGAAGCAAAGGTAAATATTACTCCAGTCTCAATCTGTTTCCCCCTTGTACCCACAGCAGCTTAGCAAGATACAGTCAACGGGCTATTGCAAATTACACTTCAGGGCTCATTACAAATCAAGGCCTCAGTTTAGCTAATAAATTGATACCAACAGGCGCATTCTATGGAAGAGACCCCATAGCTTTCCACAGAAGCTACAAAGGTCCCAGCGCAAGCCGTGGTCTGCAAGGGACTGCTATGTACCCCCTGCATCAGGAAGTTTGTTTGCACCACATGCGCATGTATTTACCAGCTTCTGGGCCTTTGTTTTTACTTGGGAAACCAGGATGTTTGGCAAGGTGTGCAGGTCTTGTCAGACAACTTTCAAAGTAGCCTTACTCCATATGGAACAGAACTGCCTACAAAGTAAAGTACATTCACAAGAACAGTGTTTTCATCTCAGGCCGACAAACCCCTCAACCAGAAAGACATTCTCTACCTATACCTGCACATCACAGCCCAGAAGAAACAGGCACACATTCCCAACATGTATTTTGCATGTGTAAGAGCAGATGTGTAGAGGTAAACAAGATCACTAAACTGCTACTTCAAGATGAGGCACTAGGATGCCAACTTCCCTGCTGACAGAGCTGAATTAAATTACCTTAGTCTGGAGTAAGAGGGACTTGAGGATGCTTGGCTTTCACTGGGTCATGCACAGTCCCTTTTACCATCCATACAGCAACAGACATTAAGAGCAGAATGCACTGGAGAAATCATCACTGCCAATGACTATCAGCTATGATAATCAATAGCTAGCTTATTCAGTCAATAGCTGCAACTGCAATCTCCCACCACTTGCTTTGCCCTTCCCAAGTCTTCCCAAATGCCCCTGCGTTACAGCTTTGAGAAGAACCAGTTGGGCTCTCCCCCCGTTTTTTTTGGGATTTCAGGTTTGTTGTGATTTTTTATTGGAAAGAAGAGGAAAATGAACCTGAAGCTCCTTCTTCTTTAGCTGCATTCTTAGAAATGGATGGAGATTTATTTTTATTATTTTTCTTTCAACCTAACCAAATGTGGCCTGAAGCTAAACACCTGACATGTAGTGCTTTAGCACAAAGCTTGGTAGAGCTGCCTGCAAACAAAAGGACCCCTAACAAAGCTGCCTGGTGATCTCCAATTGAAAACCCTCCTGGCAGCCCAGCTTCTTTCGTGCAGAGGAACCTCTGACTTTCTCCCTCCTTCTCTGTCACTGATGACTCTCTCCGTATATCTGGAAATTAGGAAGCTACGTACTCTAAAAACTGCTATGCTCAGGCCCAGTAACCCCTGCTCCAAAATGGTGGAAGAGGATAGTCTGACATCTCAGCAGAGTAAGTCTCAGGCTACACTGGTGGAACTGCCAGCAAACATTAACATGTATTTTCTTCCTCGACTACAGTGGCTGTCATAGCCCCTCATTTCAGAAGTCAGAAGAGATTTTCAATGCATTTTTGGGGTTACCGACTTTAAGCCCGGAGGATAAACCCCACTCGTGGTTGTTCACAAGTAAGAAGATGCTTGCCTGGAAAAAGAAAGCATCAAAAAATTGCAATTCTCTCACAACCAAGTCAAGCTCAAGAACCACAGCCTTAGCACTGCCAGTTTCCCATCTCATTAAGTGTCTTGCAATACTTGTTTTTGTAATTGTTTTCCATGCTGTCTACACAAAAAGCTATCTCGGAAGCCAGAAGAACTACATTCCTTAAACATGGGCCCTTTCCAGACTCACCCCAAACCTTTCTGTGCTTAAGGTCCTATACATACATGAACGCACAGATTGCTACAGGCCCAGCAGTTAATTCATTTTCAAGTTGCCCTAATTTTGAGGATAAACACTTCCTAAACTCCATCCCTGATATTTACCTTATCTCTTTCAGGGAAGCCAAGGTGCTTCCTGCTTTCCTCCATTCAGTCGCTAAAGGCTCCACTGCATCCTACGAAGCTACTCCCCCATAAGCCATGTAAGAGTGCTACATGCATGCAGAGCGCAATTCACGTTAACTACTACATACACAGCATGTTTCTTTCCAAGAACTCCATAGTGAGGAGTTGCCTTTTTTCCAGTTTTCAACTCTCCTTTTAAGAAACGGACACCTCCTACCCCTCTTTGCTCATCACCTCAACTCAGAAAGGCTGAAGCTCACTTGATTGCATGGTAGATGGCAAGGCCTTTGAATCAGTGGCTGCTAACTGGTCTTGAACCAGCCTGGGTAAGGCTCGGACAAGATACAGGGTACAAACACTCTTCTACAAACTTTAAAATCCAAATGCAAATTCTCTGCCCATCACTTACAATGTCAGGCAGTAACAATGCTAATGGAATAAGGCAGACTATGAAAGGCCATCAGCTACCTGTCTCGGGTCCAGTGACTGCCGACAACTCCTCAGGAGGAAGGGACAGCAACCCAACCACCAGTGGTGGTTGCCTCCCTCAGCCTCTCCACCAGACCCTGCCCTGCTGGCAGGCCCCTGCTCAGCTCACCAGAGTTCCTCTGTTTCCCAGACATAACTAACAAATATAAACAAATAACGGCTGAACGCCACTAACAGCAGCTTGAACTCAACATCATCCATGCTCTCTCCTACCCCCTCAGTGATGCCACAGACATCTTGGGGCTCAACACCACCAACTCGGACATATAATGAAAAATAAACCGGTGGTCACTTCCCGAGGTCAGAGTGTACCTACAAATGTAGGCTCACAATGTGACATGCATTTATTTTCTTTGCATACATGACATCCTCTGTGCCTAAATCAAGACAAACTCCATTTTGGAAAGCTTTTTAAGAACAAAAAAGCCCACTCCTTCCGATCTTTGTGCAAGAAGAAAACCCTCCAGTACTCCCTTTGTGTGCTCAGGGCCCTGAAAGCTGCCAGAAATAGCCTAAGGATGGGGAGAGAAGGAAGATTTCAGCGATGAACCCTACTTTTCAGAAGGTTTTAGAAATAACTGCATGATCAAACAAATGCAATGCACTGCTCAAACCAGTATGCAAACTCAGAGGGTAAACCATTTTTAAAATCATTATGGCTTTAGGTATTCTATTTATTTACAGATTTGACAGCAAAGGACAAGTGGTGGAATAAAATTACTTTTCAACCTCAAGAGATAATTAACACAGGAATCAGTACCTTTGCATCTTTCCTATACATTCGTATCAGAGACTCAGTGGTGCAAACACAAGGATGCATACCTGCAAGGTTCATAACCACACCTTTGCACTAAAAAGATTACTGAGCAACCTAACAAAAGGGTGTTTACCTTTAGTGCATACAATTCTGTTTCACTCAGCCCATTTGCAATCTCTAATACTGATACCATTTAACACTGGAGACAAACGAACCCATGTTTCTCCACCAATCAGATGAAGTAAATCCACAGAAGTCAACGCAAAACCAGACAAGAGACAGGAGAATCAGGCCTTTAGGATGATGTGATACCGTCTCCTGCGCGGTTAATTTTGATGAGCTTGTTGAAGCACAGCCTTTAGCCAAGTGCTTTTTCATACAAACTCATCCATAGCTCAGAGATGATTAATCATCATTTATTACTCACCTTCTGGCAACACCCACTTTAAGCTATGCACCGTCCAGACACATCAAGAAAGACAGTCCCAGTCTAAAGGCTTTGTGGTAAATGTGAGCCATTTCTGAGACCCAAGCCTGATGGACAGACAACTACAGACACCCATGGTACTCGGCACAGCTACAAGGATCTGCCAGAATAAAGCAGCTCAGAAGATAACTCAAACACAAATGCAATTCTTTCAAAAAGGGATGAGGCGTGTATTAAGTATACCTACTTTTCAGTGCCTTTTCTGCTGACTGCTACTGGTATTATGGTACAAGTCTTGTGAAAGGATTTTGCTGAAGAAATGTGATGAATCTTCATAGACTTAGTGATCAGAGCACCTCACTTGGTTACAGTACATAGGAAAGTAGTTATTCTGTTCTGCTGCAGCATTAGTAACTTCTCAAACAAAGAAGCCTGATTGAGGCAGACAGTGAGGGGCTTATCAGCTTAGGAAATGGGAAGGATGGTCCAATTAACTGCCAAGCAGTCAGACATAATTCACTCTGACGAGGCCAGCAAGAGACAAGTCAGAGAAATGCATGTCCCGTCCATTTACGTAATGCCCAAACATTCCCCCCCGCAAAACCTTCCCTTAGGGAAGCATTGCCTAACTAAGGAACAAGTCGCTAAGGGAAAATCCACCTCTATGAATCTACATCTAACCAGCACCCTCTCCGATTAAGCAACTGCCTCAGTGGTACAGGAGTCATTGCCAGTTGTTAAACTGCTGGACCCGGGCGCTAACAGCCATTCACCAAGCAGACAGCCAGAAAGATTTGTGCAAGGTTATCCAGGGTCCACACCACTGCGGTGTCTTCTCACATACCAAGGGCAAGAAGTAGAAGGCACAAAAAGGCAAGAATACTGAACCCCAGCCCAAGCAGGCAGACTCCATCTCCATCTCTGAAGCCACTTCTGCTAGCACAGAATCTGTGAAGGAATCTCTATTAAAGAGACAGAATGTTACTGAAGTCATTTCATGGTGTGAAATGAAAGAAAGAAGCTGAAGGCAAACCATATGTAACAGCTGATTAAGAAAGCTATGAATCCAGCCGCAGTGCTGCTCCTCACATCCTCTGCCATGCGCAGCACCCTGCTAGCACGGGATAAACAAAAAGAAGGCAGAGAAAAAGGAAAGGAAGAAATTCTACAAAAGATGCTGGATGAAAAGAGAGAGTTCCCAGTGAATCCTAGCCCTAGCTTGGGACCTAACAGGCAATTGGCATTAAAAGTGGAGAGAGAAATAAAAAGAAGGGAAACAAAAAAGTCCCTGAAACACTGATGCATAAAGACAAACTTCATCTGTTGTTCATGGAAAGAGTGGAATCTTTATTTTGCAACAAAAATGCACATGTGAGACCTGGTCTATCCTTTGGTAAGGCACCTTGCTTTGTAGAATACTCCTCATTTTCCAAGTGCCAGACATGTCATGATCAGAAACACGTGCTTTATGCACTATGAGCAGGGTGTAAAAGACCCCAGTTGTGTGGAGTATTTATGTTACATATGGCAACATCCTATTTGTCAGCCGGTTACCAGGAGCTAAGGAATCTGTGTGGTACTAGCAAAGTCGCCTTGCAGCAGGGTGTTATAGCGAGCACAAACCAGACTATATATGGTATGTTTACTGAAGGATTGGGCATAAACATGTTACAGAAGAAACGATGTCTTGTATTAAGACTCTGGGCTTCCTGCTGCAAGGCAAACCATCCTGCTTGGAAAGCAGCTTGTCACATACTCCTCATATGCTGCACGCTGAGGGTGCCAGTGAAACCTCTAGAAAACAGGAACAGGTTATGCTGCAAGCAATGATTAACTATGTGGAAGATCAGCCCTCCTAGCTCCACCCGCCAGCATTCCCTGCCTCCTTGCTGCTCTTCCTCCCCCGCTACTTTCCGGGGATGGGACTGCTTGCAAGGCAACCGAGCGGAGGGCATAAAGGCACGCACACGGGCACATGCCACACAGAGTGCTGCCTCTGCGACAGGATGATGGGCACGGACAAGTGCACCCTCTATTTCTTAAGGCAGCTGGCAGCAGGCAAGCAAGGGCTGCAACCATCCTCCTGCCTCCCTTCAAACCCAGTTGGCACAAGACTATTTCATAGTGGGGAGGAATGGGGGAAACCCTGAAAGGACAGGGGGAGGAGTGTGTACTGAAGATGCCTTCAAGCATGGAGAAGGTTCTTATCTGGGTTCAGCGTCCTGCCTAACCTGTTTTGTGGTATGTTCCAGTTAACTCTTCTTTTGGTCGAGTTTGTTGGTTATTTCAAATTTCGGCAATCAGACTCAAGCTCCAGCCCTCCTCTGCTCCAACTCCTTTCATGTTCCATCACACTCCAGCACAGATGCAGGCACACGGAAAGGAGAAGCTGGTAGACTCCATCACAGACTGAAACTGGATGCACCATTTCTGTAGATCACTGGATCTTCCTTACCAACTCACCAGCACCACCAGCCCTCAAGTGCCAGACTTCCTGTCTCTGTCTCTGCTCTTCTACATTACCAACTTCTGCAGCTCCCCAAAAAACCCCCAAAACTACACAAAGTAGTAAAGGGGTGGGAAAACAAAGCAAAAAGAAAAAGCCTAAACCCAGAACCACACCCCCAGAAGACTGCATGCCACGCTAATCTAACCAGAGGGCAACGTAGGAGCAGCAGCAGTGATCACTGCACCAGGACGTACCATCATCACCACAGCAGATTTATGTCTTCATTGTATACAGTATTTACAGGGTTAATGGATAGATCAAAGATCAGAAATGTATCTGCTAAGCAACAAAAGCATCAACTCGAAGATGTGCTGGGTGGGTTCTGACAAGGGTTAAGCAGTTGGTAACCAGGTGGAAGAACGTGGTTTACAACTTGGTGGTGGTTCAGTAGTCATTTTAAGCAGCAGACATATTAAACATGAGAGTGTTGTTACAAAAGAACCAGGGGCAAAACTATGCTACAGAAATGAGGACCCCTAAAAGCTCAGCAACACACACCTACCCATCTGTCACATATGAAATAAGCTGACAGAAACCAACAAAGAAGAAAGACTACTATATGACCTCCGGAGCACAGTAAATCCCTCAGAGCAATGAGTGTTAGACATCAGGAACTTCCTGGTTTCCAGGCCATCATTTCATATGTTTTCTGGGTAGTTTTCATGCTGTGGGAAAGATTCCCAAGTACACTGAAAGTAAGCCTGCAACATCCCCTTCCACTCCCACAGCAAGTATGAAGTCCATAAAAGATTAAAGTGTTGGAAACATGTGCTTGAGAAAAATCATATCAACAGCTTAGCACTTAATGCATTTTTATCAAGCTATTTTGCCATCCCTGTTTTAAGGCAGTGTGGGGAGAGATGGAGCAAGCAAGAGCACATGAGACGCATGTAGTCTGTAACTTGAACACCATTTTGCAGATGTATTTACTATATTGGCTTTTTCGGGGGGCTTTTCAGGCCAGCACAGCCTTTGTCTCACATGCTATATGCTAGCCAGCTCACAACAAATGAGCAATCACAGAGAAAGCAGATCTAGCTCCTCTGACTCTGCTGGGATGCTGAGGCATGAAGATGTGCCCAAAAAAACTTCTGTCCAGTTCGGAATCCAATCAACCCCTTTGGTCACGCGAGCGCCTGAAGTCGGGTACAATTATTAACTGTGCTGCAGTCACATGAAAGAGAACAAGCTTCCCCCTCCCACCCTCATCCCACGGGTAACATTATGTAGGCAGTGAATATATGAAGGAACAGGGTGAGTTAGGGGGAGAACCTCCATAGAAAGGCTACAAAGCTGGACATTATTAGTCCTTTTTGGTATATGGATTATTACGTTTCAGGCAAGCCTGCCTAATGCTCAGAGGCATTCAGGTACTCAAAACAGGATGAGGTAGGGAATCCTCCTCTTCCCCACTCAGTACCAATTTCTCTGAATAGGGAAAATTAGAGATGCTTCCAGTTTCCCCCATTTCTTAAACACAAGGACGATGGAGCACAGAAAATGGCTTTACTGAAGCTTGAGTGGGCAATTTCTAAGCTGGTGGGTTTGCTTGGGAACTGTTCTTATTTGCTTGGGGGTACTCAAAAGGTATGAGAGGGGAGAGATGCGGAAAAGAGTCCACTGTGCTTCCAAGGAGAAACTCCTGACATTGAGACAAATGAAACAGGCAGCACAGACTAAGAGCCTAAGCTGTGATTCATTTGCTGGGATCAGAGCCTCATGCAACCTCCCTGTTCCACAGCCTGCACTCACCTAACTGACAATGCAGACGGCACTTTCCCAAAACTGCTTTTCAGGGTGAAGGGCTAAACGACAGAGAAACAACATGCAAATATCACAGTACCCACTAACCCCAACTGCTCCTCAGCCCCCTCCTCATGCACCTCTCAGTCTGCTTTAAGGCCTGAGCTGTGTTAGTGAAGTATAACCCAAGCATCACAGATGTGTGTGAGCTGTAAAAACCTGTGCTGGGAAATACTGCAGTGCATCTCAGCTAGGATGACAGCCTTGCTCAATGGCCATGTAGCCCCTCCAGCTGCAGGTCTGACAACAGATGACATGTCCTAGATGTAGAGAATGCAAAGCACAGCGCGTCTTTAAGTGGTTAGATCTCCAGCCCTGTGGCACTTAACAGGAAAAAGAGGGGGAAAAGATTCTGGGTTGATGACATACAATAAAACATAAAAGCATAAACTTTAAAAGCACTACATGTATTTTCAATTAAGTTATAATTGAGCATGTCCCCAATGAAACTACTACATTTGTAGTGTTACACCATGCATCCATTTTATAAAACACTTAAAAATGTGCTTTTGCCTCAGCCTGCCTCCACAGGATAATGAAGAAATATCACTCGTCAGGAGCTCCCTAAGAGAAATAAACTTTAAAACAGCACGGTATGCTCACTGAGTAACGTGTATGTCTGCAGAACTGTTGTTCTTTATGTATTCTGCATCTGAAAACTTCAAGTCTCACACGCGCGCACACACAAAAGACAGACAGACTGCTGCTGTGGACAAAATGGTGCCATTTAATACAAAAATCTGGTTTATGCATAGCCTGGCTGTAGTGCATGCTGGTCTCAAGCAGAGTGGGATGCAGCCAGTTATATCGAACAGTTGTGCCCTCAGCAACAAATGGTGCATTCATAGAACTGGAAAAGCCTCTGTCTAGGGGCTCACAGTTCTGCAAAGGAAACAATCGCTTGCTGACATTTTCTGAGGGAGGGTATGGGCAAAAGAGGTTGAGGGGGAGAAGTATGATCTACAGGAAAGTTATGTACAGAAGAAATACCAAAATATAAGGGAAATACCCCAGATCTGCCACTCCGTTCCCTTTGCACTCTCCCTGCATTAAGCTAGTCTCTAACAAATGACCAAGGCCACCTGAAAAAGACATGCGCTTAGAAAACACTCAGCCTGTCAAGAGCATAGAAGAAAAAGAAGGAGGAAAGAAAGAAGCTTTCTTACAGAATGCTGGCCCATGAAGAAGCGACAGACATCACAGAGGCTGCAGCACACAAAGCTGCATCTGACAGGCAGTTTCTCACAAGTTTCTTACCCTTGCCTTTATTAGCTATGCCACCTCCACACTGGTAACTCAAAGGCAACATCTGGTGCTAGCTAAATGTCAGCACAGACAATCCCTTTAATAAAAATTTAAAGAGTCTGGGTCCCAACGAGGAAGTCATTAGTGCTTTGAATCTAAGACCCTGCACAAGACCTGCAAGACTGAAACAATCCAGGCTTTTCAGCCAGGGAGAGCAGTGACTGTGGTGTGCGCCAGGCCACCTCTCCAGACTCCACTGCCACCTCACATTGGAGATGATTGGATCATGGCCACCAGTCCACATGTAGCCCATCTAGGTGTTTCGTCTGGTCAGCACTGGTGGGCCTAGACAGATATATGGATGCTGCAGGATGGGAGTGTGCCATATGGTCTGCCCTCAGCGTAGGGAGCAATGGCTCCTGAAGCTGAAATGCCAGGCACTGCTGCCTGCCCCAAACACACCTGGCATCTGTATGGCTGAAGCCAAACCTGCTTGTCCCCAAGATACAGGAGACACCCACAGAAGTTGACGCAAAAGTGCTCCTAAATGGTTGCCAAGCAGCATGGCTTATTAATGAATACCTATCACCTGCTCAGTAATTAAACCCAAACAAAAAAACCCAAATCATGCACTGTAACTGAAGTTCAGTGCCAGTGAAACTTTCCATAAGAGAAGAAATTAACTGAGACCCACCTGCACGTGGACAGGAAACAAGAACCAAGTCTCCCCAATCACTCCTTGCTGCCCCAAGGCTGCGATGGGGCATTCACCTCGTTTTCTCCTGACACTCACATGGCACAGAGGTCTCTCACATCTTGCCTTGCCAAACCTGACCGTGACAGCTTGGAGCAATGAGACCATCCTCCCCAGCCTGGAGGAGGACAGAAATTTTGTGTCATGGTTGACAGAATGAGTCCCTTCACTATATTATCAAAAGACTTTGTGTGTTAAGAGATTGAAGAGAGTACTCTTGCACTGAAGCCCATGCAAAGATCTCTAAAAGAGGGATGCATGTAATTCTTCCCACCCACAGTGCACCTAAAGGTTCTTTAGAAACCTTTTACGAAGCAATTTTAGAGGGGAACAGGACTGTGGTAGCACAGACTGACAGTACAAGAGAGAGTGCTATTCCTGCACCTCAGTGCTAATAGAGCGCTGCTGGAATTGAGGAATAAATGCTGGGAGCAGGCACAGCCAGCTACAGCGGGGAGAACCAAGCAGAAGCTGTTGAGGCACTGGAAAATGAATGCTAATGTTTTTGTTTACCAGCTGTGCACTGTAAATGATTGCTTTTGCAATAAAGTTTGCATAAATAGTTTCAATACAACTGTATGGAAAGCCACTTCATTAGCACCGGTTATCAGTCAGAGACCTACAGCAAATACAAAACTGCAAATGCTTTTACAGCGGCATCAAAGCAACCTAAAAATTGTCTTTCTGACTTTATTCTTTGGTCAGTTTCCAGGCAAGGCAAAAGTTTACACATACACAGAGATGTTTTGTATGTGCTCCCATTAAACTTGCCCTTAGCACTACGTGAATGTATTCTAGAATTCAAGTAACAGGCATGATTTTGTTTCCCTCCATAGACTTTACAAAGGCTTCTACTACAACACAGAGTCACCTTATTAGGAAACACAGTTTTGTTTGGTTTTGCTTTAAATTTGGAGAAGGCAAAAACACCTGGGAAGCTGTGGAGAACATCAGAGTTAAGAAGGAAATTACGCCCCAGCCTCCTGACAAGCTTTCAAATAAAGCACTTTGGGAAGTTTGTGATCAAGGGACAAAGAAAGAAGTTCTCAGTTTGAGCAATGTCTGTCCCTTGAACACTGAGTCACAGAATACAAGTCTGCACATCACCTTGTGAAAGAAAAATAAAAAATAAATCCTGCCTGAAATGTGTCCCATTTCACTGATGTTTACTTTTGTTTGTTTGTAGTGGTTTGGTAAAATCCCACAAATATTTAAGACCAAAACCACAGTCCATATTTTATATTTAGATGAACTATGGCACCTTCCCAGAAGCTGTGATTGCAAGCCTGCATCTGAATCTCCCTCTGTCACCCCCAGGATCCTGCAGGCACAGTCGGAGGAAGAGCACAGGCCACCACTGCAGCCCTAGTGGTGCTGCTGCCAGTATCGGCCCCAATCTGAATCAGTATAAAAGACAGTAGGGAAAGGAGCAAGAAGGTTTCTAACCGAGTGCGCCAAACACCATGACCTCCTCACACCCCCGCCCCACAAATGCTTAACTGCTGAATGAGATTCCTCTCGTTTCCTGCACTGAATCATCTGTGTCACCACAAAGATGAGATTTGTAACTGTGCGCACACGTTTCTTATTTGAGGGGCATGCAGAGGAGGGTGTTTCTCAACCTACTGTCAGATCAGCCACAGACAGTTTGGATTTCTTCCGTGTTTGATGTATCATTTAAGTAAATCCGTGTTTCTTCCACTGAGGTACAACCTTTCAGTGATGCTGTTTTCTAGGAAACATGCAGGTGAACACTACAGCTCTTCTTTCGCGAAGTACCATTTGAATGGAGCTAGGAGGGACAGGATATGCAGATCTGCACAAGTAAAAATAACTTGAACTCTGGCATCAGATGTTTCAACAGTTTTAATGAGCGCAGGTCATATGCTCTTTTCAAAATGTTCTTTTTCCACACATCAACTTAAAAATCATTTCACTAATTTACCTGCAAATGACCTCGTTTTCACTCCTAAGCCGATCAACTATTTTTTAAACACTACAGCAATTCATTCTGCACAAAAAATTAGCAGCACTGAATCCCTCAAAAGCAATAAAGAAACATCCAGGTTGCCTCAAGAGAAAGAAAGGTGAGGCAAACTGCTAAGCCTCAGCTCCTTAACCAGCCCCTCCTATCCAGGATGGCTTCGTACTATTGCTTCACGCAGGCAGGGAGGGGAGGACATTGTGATCTCCTGCTGCCAGCTCTGGGTTGTGCGCTGCTGAAATCAGTAGGAGCTTTGTGGATGCTGGGCAGGAGCAGCCCCATATAAAGATGGGACAAGAGATAGCAAAAATCACACTCTGCTCTTGATTGATCTGAGTCATGAGGAGCTCATGCTGTCAGTGAGGAAGAGCATGAGGAAAGCTGATGTGTTCTGGTGTTCTCACTAAAGCAGCAGAAAAACAAGATGCGCATCCTCCTTGCAGCACCATGTGCTCTTACCTGGACGAAAGCTTAAGAACCATAGTTTTCACATGGGCCTACTTTTTCCACAAAGCTTTGTCAACCTTCTCCACCCCTCATTTTAATGAAGGAAAACCTACCATCCTTTTGACCTTGGACTTGTTCGTTTTCTCTGTCTCTCTCAGTACATGCTCTTTGCTAACCATTCAGCATGCTGCGAGCCCTGATAAAAGTGGTTAATGTTTACTGAAACCTGCGTATGAACTGTACTAAACCTGATGCAGGGGGAGGCAAAGTTCTGCTAGCAGCATCCATGACCAATTGAAAAGAAGCGTCGGTTGTTTTTCTTTTTAAGCTCACCCCCACACACACACAGAGTAACAGCTACATCAGTAGATGGGCAGGCAGCACATTCCTCTGGCTGAAGAAATTCTTCTCATCCATCCACCTAGACACATCAAAATAAGTCACTGCGCTGAGTACCACAGGCCTTCCAAGAACACACAAAAGCAATCAATGAACTGACTATCTGGGTTCTCTTTTGGGTGGGGGGATGCATATTTTATCCCCAAGTAATTGCTTTCCAAAACAATCTGAAAATGTACAAGTCTAGCAGAACTGCTGGGTGCTCCTTGTAGGAAGACCATATACCCTTGCTTGAGCAGTGTTCAAAACATCCTCTCAATTAAGTGGAAAAAGCGTAATATTACTACTGTAAACTCGAACTACAATAGCTGATCAGTATGACTGTGACCTTAAATTCACCATAATTTCCACTCACCAGTGACACTTCCTTAGAAATAATCACCTGCTTCAGCAGCTGTAACCGTGCACTATTTAGGAAGAATGTTCTGTAGCATAAACCAAACTCATGCATTGCCCTTTCTTAGCTCACCCTTATTCTTTCCTGTCTGTATCCTAATACCCAGCCCAGAGAGCACTACCAAACAGCTCCTTCCTCCCTCCCACCTTCTTTGGTGACAGTGGGATGCGCTCAGGTGCTTAAAGCCAATTTCTTCCTTTGTACTAGAGGGCAGCAACAGCACCACAGTCACCTTGGAAACAACCATCACCCACTGTTTGCAGAACAAACAATGGTACCTTTTCAGCCAGCACAAGGCAGGCAGGGCAAGGGGCAGCCAAGCAATTCTGGGACTTACAGGAGTGTTAACATATTGCATTCATTCAGTGCGTCAAAAAATAGTTCAGCAGAAGAAGCAGGGCGCTCTCAAAGTGAGAGCCTTTGGCTGGAAACCACAGACAAGCGTACAGGGCTCAGAAGGTCAAACAAGTCTCCCAAGTCAGCAATGAGGTCTTTTCCTCTCATTTTTTCACTTGCCCTCCCGTTCCCCTCTCTCATGCATACAGAGGGATGAAAAACGCACCTATTTAAACTGATCTTATCCGCAGAAAGTCAAGTGTTCAGCTTCCAAGGAGCACTCACTGAAGTTTTCTCGGTGTGCCAAAATATTTTAAAGAACTGTTTACCCGCACTTGTAGTGCTTTGTACCCAACGCATCAAGAGCCGTTTCCAGAAGCGCTCCTTGTGAAGTTTGTGAGAACTGTGGTTACTGAGCATTTCAGACCCTATGTCTAAGCACTCAAGCAGGCACATACCCCTCTCCTGTCAAAATAACTCCATTTTTGCAGAGCGACAGACAATCCGACTGCTTTAAAAAAGCCAGATGATGTACATCTGGCTTAACAATAGCATCAGAGTGGCTTCCTATCTCCTGAAGACTTTTTCCTCTGCTCACAAAACACCCACCACCAAACAGGCCTTTTTACATGCAACAAGCAGGGAAAAAAGCTACATGTTTAAGGATTCAGGCTTTATCAACTTTAACACCCTCCCACAAGGCGCTTGCTCTTGTGGCCAGATGCAGTGTTTAAGCAGAACGGGGACTGAGACATCACTCAGGCACTTTAGTGCTTTATAACCTTCCCACACTAGTTAGCAGACACCCACGTTGCTGAGAACAAGCTGAGAGAAGTCCAGCTGCCCAGCTCATCTGTAAGGCCGCTTGGCAGAGGGTTGAGAGGCCCTACAAAATCATCCCAGCCCTTGATTCGTGCATAAAAGAACATCCAGGTGTGCTGTGAAGGAGTGCCAGGCACAACACACCCAGCTGAGAACTGCGCTGAGGTGATGAGAGCTGCACAAAGGTACAACAAAGCAACTCCTGGGCAAGATCCGCAGATTTCCACATCGCAATATAAACATTTTTCTACAGCCTTCTCTTTCATACTGCACTCAGCTTTGGAGGGGAGGGGGAGAGGGAGAAGGCAAACATCTTAATTAGACCATTAGAAACACTGACTGGTGCTGTCCTGCTAGCTAAATCCTCCAGCAAGCTTGTCCATGTGGGCCAGACAGGTTCACTCATGACTCCAACCATGGGAGCTCAGTTGAGTCAGATTAACATTACGAAAAATCTATCCTGATGTTCATTAAGATGCAGGCTAACACACTAGCTGGCCTTGAGACCCACAAACATGGCTTTGGACACAGCAGGCTGTACCTTAAGGAGCATCAGGAGAGCTTTAACTTCTTTTTTCTTTCCTTAATTGTGTTCAGCTAACTCAGCTGACCTCAAACAATTGAGACACACACCCTTTTTGCCTGTTAGGACAGGGTCCTCCTCTGTCTTGCACTGCTGGGACAGGAGAAATGAAATGGGTATGGAGGTGATTCACATGCAACCCATCCTTCACCTACTCCTAGTAGAGGGTGGAGAGGAGGAAAGCACACGGCTGAGAAGCCGCAGCTGGTCCAAGGCTGTTCCAACTTTACAGTACACGATTTATGGAAAACAAAACAAGAAGAACAGAAAATAGGATCTGAACATTACCGACCTGAAAGGATCATTATAAATACCTTCTGCTCTGTGTAAGGGCTACCCTGGGCTCCATCTGCCTTCAAGGCCAAGAAAGGAAACACTGAACTTGAACAGCAGCCAGAATGCACTGTCTACTTTCCAACAGCGCAGGGCCATGCTGAGACCGGGAAGTCTCTACCTGTGGCAGCAGCGCACCGGCCAACCGTGGCTGCTGCTGCCTCTGCACCACACCAGCTCCCGACAGAGCCGGTTAGAGGGATGAACACACAGCAGCTCTGCCCCACAGGACTGCCCCTCTCCCCCCACCCCCATCTGAAGCAGCACCAAGCTCGGACGGCAGCCCCAGCAACAGGCTCTGGCTATTTTGGCAACGGCACGTGCTCGGGAGGCCCTTACTCAGCGGGCGAGGACGGCACGGGTACCAGTCAGACGGGACCGCTCTCCTGCGCAGGCCAGCCTCCCGGCCGGCCGCGGCTGCCATGAGGCACCTTCGCTCGGTCATCACCGCGAACACCTCCAGGGGTCACGCTGCAGCCCCGGCGGCCAGGCTCCCCCGGGGCAGGGAAGCAGGAGGAGCAGCAGTTGCTGGGGCAGGGCCAGCCCTTCCCCTCCCTTCCCCCTGCGCAGCCACCCCCACCCTCCAGGAGCTCTATCGCAAATCCCCAGGCCGCGCCGACTGCCAGCTGACATAACTGTTTAGTCAGCAACCAGCGAGAGGAGCAGCCGCCCCCCTCCATCCTTCCACAGCTCCTTCCTTACCCGGGTACCTTCCCTGCTGCTAGCGGCCGGCAGGGAAACAATCTCTGCTCCCCAGCCCCTACCGGCCTCAACGGAGCACTCAGCTCTCCACAAAGTTTGTCGAGCTCTGCCCTTCAGCTGATGGATCAGGCTGGTTGGTTGTTACCCCCCCCCCCTTCCCCCATCCTGCCCCAT